>JAVTVY010043248.1:0-208835 GCA_036873755.1 Hanleya hanleyi | reverse complement strand
TAATGGGGAGGTCCTCCAAGAAATTGGCGGCAGCTATTGTCTGTTGGTTGTCCTCTTCGTGCTTGTCCTGTTCTTCGAAAATGGTGGGGAGGTCTTCTAGGGGAAAATCCACGGGCGCTGTTGCTGCTGGAATATTATCACCCACATAGTCCGGCTGGACTGCTGGCTCTTGTTGTGGACGAGGGGCCAGCAGCGGAGGAGGGGGAGGGTGCATCTCTTCCTCCATGGTGCTCTGTAACAATTGCAACCACCCCTCCTCGCTGATGGTTCTTGAAGAATTGATAAGTCTCCGTAGATTCTCCGCTGTTCCTTTTCCCGATACACTGTGTTCGTTGTTGAGTCTGGCACTCCATCCGGTAAATTCTTTTAACCAGAACTCTTTAATGGCTTCCAGCATCGCCTTCTTCTGGCGTCTTGATATTGCTCTCACTCGTCGGGAGGCCTTGGTGGTCGACATTGCTGCTATACGGCGGCTGCTCATTTTCTTCTTCTTCTCTGTTGATATGTGATGGCAGTGAAAGGTTTTGGAATGGCCCGCATCAAGCTGCCCGCTAGCTTATATAAAAATTGCGCGGACGTCAGCGAAATCGTTATATCTGTTTTGTCTACATTTACGCTGAACAAAATATTTGTGTTTCTTTTCCAATTTTAAACTTGTGTGATTTTGCAATAAATGTCAGTGCACGTATAAATTTTATTTCAAGTTGAACTGAGGCAACTTATGGTGTAGCATTTAAAAATTTAGCAGGATAGCGCTAGACTAAGCCGCTATTTTTAATAATTTTATCGATTTTTACACGCGTAACGTTATAGTACGGTAGTGTGGGAAACCCGGTACACTGGAAATAAATCGGTTTTCCTGGCTAAAAATACGTCAAGTATATTGCTCACAGCCTTATAATATTACCCTGAAAATTGTAACTGGTTTATCCAGAGAAAACTATAAAAACTATAGAAAAAATAACCTTCGTTTCACTGCAAGAAGGCCAACGTGCACAGTTCCCAATCATTTTGGTGCACTGTGGATGACGCCATCTAGCGGCCGTTACAGGCACTGAGAATGGAATGTCTATCGGCTTGAAAGGGGTCATCTGCTAATAACCAATAGGCCGGTAAAGCGTTTGGAGACGATTTCAATGTTGTCTTCTCTCCCACCTGTGCGCGAATTCTTAATTGTTACAGTCCAGGCACAAATGACACGCAGATGTAGCGTCGCAAAATGTTCTGAAGTATATTTATCTTGGAGCGCGCGCCTACAAAATTGCATTGTAATCTCAATTTAATTATTTTCTAGAACAGGGTACGATACGATACGAATTTTATTACGATGAAATATTTTTTTTTTTACTCACGAGTCATTAGCAAGAATCCATATATACACATTTGCCTGGACGGTGTTTTGTCATTCACCACTATGGCAGCGCACGGAACGGAGCTCGCCTTCTTCCAACTCACGTCTGATGTCATTCTCATCGTCTATGATCATGAACTGCAGCTCATCGAAGAACATCCCCGAGAGGTGAAGCTATGTTTAAGCCTACCAGGCTGGACTCTATTGACACGGTTGTTACAGGGAAAAGAGCCCGAAGTCGATTTCATGCACGTGGGAGTTGGTGTTTACCTGCGAAGTGGTAGAGATGATTCTTTTTCCCCCGGTTAGAACAGTGTGGTGGTACCTCTATCCTACTCCGGTCGGCATTATGGCAGGCGCTGAAAGCTATTATCACCGACGTCCACGACGTACTCTACCCTGAGGCCAACTCTGTAGCCACGCGCACTCTTACACCGGACTGTACCCTATTGTTGTACCCCCAACGCGTGGAGCTCATCGATGACGATAGTCGATGTTGGTGTACGTCTGAACCCGCGCGTGTCTCTTTATCCCCGGAAGGCTGGATTACCTTGAAACGTGTGTTATGCGGTGACCTCGACGGGGATAGCATTCACCTGTGTGACGACGTCTACATTTTCCGTGGTCCCTATTTTGCTCGACTCCTCTGTCTCAAGCGAGGTGGTTTTACTCTGGACCCTGATCTATGGACGGCTTTGCAACAAGTAGTCCCCATGGTCGATGAAGTACTCTCTCCACAGGAGCCTCTCACAGAATAGTACGATTCATGTCTGTACCTGACACTATAAATACCAGGGGTGAGACAGAGTGTGTGTCATTCACCGTTCGACTTTTAGAGCAAGCATGTCAGCCGACCTACGAGCCATTCTGCCCCTTACACCCCAGGTGGGGTTACACGTCTATGAAGATAAAGTCACCCTGGTGAAAGACTGTGGAGCTATTTGCTGGGCGCCCGCTGAGACTAAATTTAAACGGGTGTTGAGCGGTGAGTTCGACGGACACCTCATCCACGTAGACAATGCCATCTACGTATATACCGTACCACCCCTCTTCGCACGCCTGGGCCGATACCAAGACCCTACGCGAAGTTTCATCCTAGGCCCCTCTCTGTGGTCAGCCTTGGAGAAAGTAGTGCCTATTGTGGACCAGCTGTTTACACCGGACGAACGATCACCAGACCAGTTGGCATGGGCTCGTGCTATGGAGGACGCGCTGGCTGAACCTCATGAAAAACAACATGAATCCGATACAGCCGGGGAAGACGAAAGTACTATATCTATAGAATGCACAGAGGCTAGAGTGTCAGTGTCACCTGATGAAGCGAACACACATGACGGGGACCCAGAGGCACCCCGATGAGGGGTAAGAAGACCGTAATGAGGCGGTCCCGAAAGGGACAAAAGGGGTCAGCATCTACAGTGAACAAGGTGTTAACCGATTTGTATTACAACCCTACCAGTCCAGCCGCGTATAGCGCTGTGGGAGCGCTCGCTCGAGCTGTCCATTCCCAAGGTATCAGTCGAACTGAAGTTCGAGACTGGTTAAAAACCCAAGACACTTATAGTTTACATCGAGCAGCCCGACGACATTTTCGCCGTAACCGAATCATCGTAGGAGGCATAGACGCACAATGGCAGGCTGATTTAGTGGATATGAGTCGATTTGCACCTCACAATGATGGACATCGGTACATATTGACCTGTATCGATATTTTATCCAAGTATGCCTGGGTACTATCCATTCGCACCAAAACAGGAGAGAATCTAGTACGCGCGTTCCAGCAGATTTTCAAGACGGGACGCAAACCCCTTTATTTGCAAACGGATGAAGGTACAGAATTTCTCAACCGACCCTTTCAAGCCTTTCTTAAGAAACAGAAGGTATTTTTCTTCCATACGTACAACGAGACCAAAGCCTCTGTGGTGGAACGATTCAATCGCACCTTCAAAGGACGAATGTACAAGTATTTTACTGCCCAAAACACCCGACGGTACATCAAGTGGTGCAAGGGTACAATCGAGCCTATCATCGCAGTATCCAGCGAGCTCCCCTCGATGTGACAGAACGCAACGAACATCAAGTGCGTGGTACGCTGTACTCACCCAGTCCACCACCACCACTCACGTCACCCCGTTACAAACGTGGAGATATGGTACGGATCAGTAAAGTGAAAGGCCAATTTGAGAAAAGTTACTTGCCCAACTGGAGTGACGAGCACTTTGTCATCGTTCGCCATAAACCTCGACAGCCACACGTCTATCAACTGGAAGATTTACAAGGAGAAACACTGCAAGGCACGTTTTACGAGGCAGAATTACAACCCATAGTGAAAACACCGAAAGACTACTACACGGTGGAAAAGATTTTGAAAACGGAACGTCGACGTGGCATCCCCTATCATTTCGTCAAATGGCAAGGTTGGCCCCGTTCGTTTAATTCCTGGGTGTCAGGCCGTGACATGAAACGCCTATAAATTCTAACCCCTATCACCACCATCCTTCAGTGTAGGGTTGTACCATGGATAGTGCACATCTACCCTTACTGTTACGAACTCGAAAAGCACAAGTGGGTACTGTAGTGTGTCCAGTAGTGCTTCTGGGTACGTTATTTGGAGGCGTGTTCTACGATTTGGCGTACGTGATATCCTGTTTCAACACCCCGCCTCCCACAATTCCACCTCAGTCATCCACCACTTCGACCACCACCACTACGACGCTGCCTACGCCATCCAAGACGTCAAGGTACCGCCACGTATCAACCCAGACACCTACGTCTACCACGCCGTCTACTCCATCCACTACATCACCTAACCGCCACATCCATCCACCCACGCCTACGACGCCCCGTACTACTACTACTACGACGCTGCGTACTACGACGCCACGTGATCCTCCGTTACCCCTGAGAAGCGACGTTCCTTCCAGTCCATCACCACCACCACCACCACCTAGTACCACCATCACCACTCCTACGACGCTAAACACATTTAGAGTGCGCGAATCACGTTTACCACGGCAACGTTATCCGTTCGACTACGATCCCCGGTGGGATCCACGAGAACGGGAGTGGGCCTCTGAACGCCGAGCGCAAATCACCAAATCAAAAAAAAAAAAAACTATGGATCCTCGGTGGCAGCATCCTTTCACGTGTCTCATCGCTGGACCGACAGGGTCGGGAAAAACACACTTCGTTCAACGTCTCATCCAACACGGGTCAGCCCTCATTTCACCTCCTCTAGCTCGCATCCTGTGGTGTTATGGAGCTTGGCAACCCACGTACGAGGAACTGGCACGTGTCCCGGGACTCACCTTAATGGAAGGCTTACCCCCTGAGGATACGCCCAAAGACACGTTGGTGGTAGTGGACGATCTCATGACGGAAACGGACAGTCGAATCACCCGTCTCTTTACCAAAGGAAGCCATCATCGTCGGTTGAGCATCATCTACATCGTGCAGAATCTCTTCAGTAAGAACAAAGAGCACAGGAACATTAGTTTGAATGCTCAGTATGTGGTGTTATTCAAAAACCCCAGAGACGCTTCCCAAATTACGCACCTGGCCCAACAGATGTACCCTAAAAACACGGCCTTTGTACGAGAAGCCTTTGAAGATGCTACCCAACCAGCTCACGGGTATCTACTCATCGACTTGAAACAAGATACTCCCTCATCCCTTCGATTGCGTACCCACATTTTTCCCGGAGAGGTGCAGACGGTGTACACACCCAAATAAAAGAAGAAGACAATCCACTCTAGCCGTCACTCATCATGTCTGCACGGGTACGCAAGCACGCGCCGGCCCTCCGCGTATTACGCAGCGCGCCACCGGAGGTGGGCCGGGCCCTGGTGCGCGGGGCGGATCCCGACTTGGTACGGTGTTTGTGTGAAGTGGCGCATAATGTGTTAAAAGGCAATGTTCCGCTCAGTCCTCTGCAGAAAGGGAAATTGCAACGGCACAAGGCGGGTCTCCGAACGTTGGTGAAGAAGACGGGTAGTGTGAAGAAAAAGAAACAGGTGTTACAGCGAGGTGGATTTCTCGGCGCACTCCTCGCACCCTTAGCCGCTACTGTACTGGGGCCGTTACTAGGCTCCATCTTGGGACGCTAACGGCATGGAACATACGAAAAAAATGATGCTGGTCGAACCTCGACTGTTACAGAGTTTGCAATCACCCTATCCTGTGCCTGCCACAGTGCAACAACTGCAGTCTCTGGATGAAGAGATGAATAGTATACTCCAACGTCGACTATCCGATCACGAGAAAATTCAACTCTACCATCATACGCTGAACCGGTACCAGACGTTTATGGATCAATATAGAGGGAGTAGTAGTACACCACAACTACCCACAACGCCCACAACGCCTACACTCACATCCCCGCCACCGCCATCCTCATCCTCTGCCTCACCTCAGCTGGAACAGGAAGTGTTGGCCAGTGTGCCTAAAGCCTTCAAGACCAAGGCACGTTTATTGTTGGACCGGGTGAAACAGAATGCCGATATGGGTTGGAACGCTGAAGGAAAACTACTGATTCGAAACCAAGTGGTGCCGGGGTCTCATATGACCGATTTAATCAACGATATGGTACGTTCTCGCAAACACTCTAATCCACCGGGCTGGGAAGCCTTTGCTCAGGGATTAAAAGACACACACACTCCTCAAGAATTGGTAGGAAATCGTGAACGCTGGAAGTGGATGCAAGCACCCTCTCGACTTTCCTCTACCTGGGAACGTGAATGGCAACCTGAGACGCCGCCCAAAACACCTTCACGGCGGGCACCTACTTCGTCACCTCTTTTACCACGTCATCCCCTGCAAACCCCCAGAGCTAAGTCACCGCGACCATCACGACGCCGAGGTCAGCAGCCCAAGACCTGGGGACCTTACTGGGACCCTTACTAAGGGGTACCTTACTAAGGGAGGATGACCCCCTATAAAAACCCGGTGCAGAAGCCAGAACAACTCAGTCGTCATGTTTTACCTGACGTTGCCCAGTAATAGTTCACTCGATGTGTTTCCTGACAACACCTTGGCCAAGTATGTCACTCAATTACCACAACCGTTACATTTACCGGGTCGATGGGAATGTGGACTGGTAGATATTCAGTACCCTTACTCGTGGTACAACGTACGAGACCAAGAAGTATGGTACGAAGTGACGTACGAAGGCAAAGTCACCAAACTCATTCTCCCCGAAGGCCAATACGATACGCCCCAGAAGTTCATAGAGGGTCTGCTGTCCTTGTTGGAGTACAAGTCTCTACGGGAGGCCACGAATAAATCAAAACCCCTGCAAGTCTACCCTTTCAAGAATCACATAATCTTGACTGTCAACCCGCACAACGACAAGGCCTGTATCCTGCTGAGCCCTAACGTGGCTGTGACACTCAGTCCTACACTACAGCAAATGTTAGGTCTGCCTTACAGAGTGTACCCGGGGCCCACCACCGACAACGGTGACGATGTGATGGATATGAAAGTAGGCATGTACGCACTCTACGTCTACTCGGACGCAGTGGACAGCCATATTGTGGGTGATGTGAACACACCTCTGTTACGGGTGGTGCCCATTAGCAAGTCGTATGGCGATCAAGTCAATCAGAGTTTCAACCATATACTCTACCTGCCCGTACGACATACCGATATCAACACGATCACGGTGGATATAAGAGATGATACGGGACGCCCGGTGCCATTCGAACGAGGAAAAGTGGTGCTGACACTTCATTTCCGACAAGCCCGTTCTCCTCACTTCGTATAATGTACGTGCCTTACCAATGTCATACACCCAGCTATGCCGACTACTACAAGAAACAAACGGGGGGAGGCTTGCCCATCTTTAGCGGTGCACGCATGCAACGAGGTCACGGATTGGGAAACATACTGGGCAGCATTGTGAAAACGTTCTTACCCTTGGTGACACGGGGTGTCAAAGCGGTAGGCAAACAAGCGGTACGCAGTGGATTGCGCGTGGCCGGTGATGTGATGGGAGGCACAGCACCCCGACAAGCCTTGAAACGACGGGCTAAAGAAGCCGGCAGCGTATTGATTGCCAAAGCCCTTAAAAGACAACCCCGGACACAGCGAAGAGTCATTCGACGTCCAACACACCGACGACGCACACCCCGGAGGGCTAAGACCCACAAGAAGAAGAAGAAGAGTAGTAGGAGAGACATCTTCGCATAATGGCATTCATTCACTCCGAGTCGTGTCCGTCTACCAACAGTGAATTGGATTTGTGGACTATTCCACCTACCCAAACCAGTGTAGCCGAAGGCCGTTGGGTAGAACATCGACCCCTGGCTAGCCTGACGGGGTCGGGCCCTGTGGAATTTACCACTGAAAACAAAGATACAGCCTACCTGAATTTAGCCCACACCTACTTGTACGTGAAAGCCAAAATAGTGGACGCAGCTGGGGGCAACGTAGCGGACGATGCAGTAGTAGGCCCAGTGAATCTTTGGCTGCACTCCTTGTTCCAACAGGTGGATATGAGTCTGAGCGATAGACTCATCAGTACGTCGACCAATACGTACCCGTACCGAGCCTACATGGAGACGCTGTTGTCGTACGGTTCAGATGCCAAAAAATCCCACTTGCAAGCCGCGCTGTACTACAAGGATACACCCGGCGCCATGAATAGCGTGCTGGCTGCCAATAATGGGTTGACCAACCGCAAAAACTTGACAGCCGATAGCAAGTCCGTCGATATGATGGGACGACTGCACGCCGATCTGTTCCTGCAAGACCGCTACATGATGAACGGTGTATCCATCAAGATCAAGTTGATCCGTTCCACACCTGCGTTCGCCTTGATGGCCGGTGGAGCGGCCCCCAATTACAAGATCATCCTAGAAGATGCAGCCCTGTTTGTGCGTACGGTGGATTTGCAACAGGGCGTGTTGGTGAGTCACATGGAAGCCTTATCGAAAAAACCAGCCCTGTACCCCATCCGACGCGCACAGACCAAGGTGTTCTCTATGCCAGCCGGTACGATGATGGCCAATCGTGAAAATTTATTTCTAGGGGATCTCCCTAAACGTATTACCATAGGGTGTGTGACCAACACCGCTTTCAATGGCGCATGGGATGAGAATCCGTTCGCCTTTCAACATTTCAACCTGAACTTTTTGGCACTGCACGTGGCTGGCCATCAAATTCCAGCCCGCCCCTTACAACCGGATTTTGGTAACCAAAACTATGTGCGCAGCTACCTGAACCTGTTTACAGCCACAGGACAAAACAACCAGGACGAAGGAAATACCATCACTCGACGAGACTTTTACCGTGGGTACACACTGTTCGCCTTCGACCTCACTCCCACCTTGGAACACGATCATCAACTGGCCTTGCTGAAGAAAGGAAACCTACGGTTGGAACTGCGTTTCGCCACCGCTCTAGCCCAGACCATTAACGTGATTTGCTACGCCGAGTTTGATAACGTCATCAGCGTGGATCAGCAAAGAAACGTGCTGTGTGACTACGCCAACTAGAGTCATGGATACAGAACAGCTGATGGGCATACTCCAGCGAGATCCGAAGATCCCCTTTCGAGGTGTGTTTCCACGCAATGTGTTTCCCACCCACTCCACCACCCCAGCAGCCTACATCCTGAATACAGACCCGGGGTGTCGACCCGGTGAACATTGGGTAGCTGTGTACGTGGACACCCTAGGCCAAGGCGAATACTTTGATTCCTACGGACTTGCACCCCTACATGCCGATTTGGTGAAATTCATGGACGTCTCTACTACAATGTGGCGTTGGAATACTCAAAGATTACAAGGACCCTTGAGTAGTGTGTGCGGACAGTACTGTGTGTTTTATCTCACTCACCGAGTAGAGGACATTCTATGCCAACCATCGTACACATGTTTGATGATTATTGTCAAGCCGAAGACCGTGATGTCCTGGTCTATGACTGGACGGCCTCTCGTTTTAATGTGCATGCTCCATTTCTCTGGTTAACTTAAAATGCACTGCGCGCAGGCCACTTGTTTTTTTATTATCACGTTATTGTTATGACGTTGTTGTTCTGACGTTCATTGATGTTGAATAAAAATTGATGAAAAAACACAAAAAATGATGGGGGTTTGACTTCTTTTTTTTATTTAAGTCCACAAGAAGGTATAGAATAGATACAAATAGAATAGTAGTGGTGGTGGTGGTAGGATTAAGGTACAAAAAAGTTCTGTTAGGAGTAGGATTCGAACCTACGCCAGCTCTTCGCCGACCAGCACTTAATACCGGCGCCTTAGACCACTCGGCCATCCTGACTTTTACATTTGTGTATCAACAGTTATAGCTCGACATTGTTCACAAGTCCAAGTAAGTGGTGCTCACACCATCGGGCAACACTTTTCGTTTCGGGTAAAAGTAAGTAAAGGCATCTCGTTGCTGAATGTACGTCCGCATCTGGTGATCCACCACCCGAAATCCTCGGTTAGTACCACTCGCACTGGCCTGGCTTTGCAGCACGTTCAAGTACAAGGCTTTGTCGATGTTGGGATCGCGCCGGCTCACCCCTTTGCAGCTAAACTTATTTTGGTCTCCTCCTCCGTAACAGTAATACGTCTTGGAGGAGAGACCAATCATAGCATCCCCACTCCACTCCAGCTTGAACAGGCCCGGCGTACGCTTATCGTACTGGTAATGGTCACGTCGAGGTAGCCACTGGTCGCGTTCCGCTTCATACTGGGTACGTAACTCCGGTTTCACCAGGGACTCCCAATCCGCAAAAGAGACGGCCATGTAGGCCGAGTCCGTATCCATCTCCATGAGTTGCCAGTCTGATGGATTAAAATACACACCCATGAAATCATACAGAAACTGCAGCATCCTCAGCTTGGCCACCTGATATACCATGCATCCAATCTGCAGGGGTAGGTTGTAACGGATAGTCTTCTTGGCTGAAGTGACTTCATAGGTGTCGTCATCGATGACCTCCACGGACCGAAACAGAGGAGAATTCACTTTTTTGCGGGCTTGGGTAGTAGTACAAATGTTCACGTTGACGTGCTTATCCTGGTTCGTAACCGTTTTTCCATAATAACCATTGCCAGTCAACTTCCAACATTCACCGATGATGGCCTCACTCGGGTATTCATCACCTTGACGACGGGCCGACGTCACGATGTCGGCATTCTCCGCAAAACAAGCGTCGGGTACGTACTGTATCACTTGGTATATTTGGGTAATTTCCAAACCGTGGTTCATGTACCACTGCAGTAAGGGAGTGCCCAGCAAGATTTTCTCGGCCCACATACTACCAATCAACATCCGTCGAGGTTGAGGCAAACACTCGTGTTGCTCCGCATAGGTCCTCATGGTGTCTCCAATATCAGCCCGACCCACCAGCGTGTTCTTAAAGATGGGCGGGCACTGGGCGAAGAGAGGCTTGAGAGTGTCGGGAACATGCAAATCACATTCGACAAAGCCGTAGAGGTCCCCCGAACGAATGGCGTCGAACATCTGTGGCAGACTCAGAAGTCGCCGACGACTCAAGGGGTACTCGCGCTCTTTTAGGAAACGTCGTAAATGGGGCAGGGCCTGGCACATCGTGTGAAATTCACACTCCCACATTTCAATCAGATGGTATCCTCTCTCTTTCACATAATCACCGTTCTCCACCACTTCTTCCCGTAATTCTTCCGGTGTTTTTCCACGTCGTTCGTTGAAGCGTCCAGCGCTGAAATGGCATTCGTGGCCGTGCCAATAGCAACCGTAAAATTGGAATACGGTGGGTGTGCTACCCACCAGGGCAAACCCATCGACGGGAAGTCGACGATCTCCTATGCGCTTCTCTGTGGCGTTGGTTTGGTGTCGTATATAAATTCCCCGTCGATAGGCTTCCCAATCCAACCACTGATCAGCCAGATACTTGTAGGGTGTACGTTGCGGTGTAAATGCCGATCTTCCGCCAACCAACGTGTATAATGGCCACTGGGCATAGGTTGGGCCAGCGACCACAGGTACAAGGCATTCGCATCGAATCCGATGATCTTAGCACAGGGTTTTCCACTGGGGAGAGTAGTGACGTCCTTCTCGTGATAACGGTGAAAAATAAGACTCGGTCCGCCGACAATGTTCTGCTTTAGACAATCATGCATGTCTGCATCTTTTTGCTGTATCAGCGAGAAGTACGTAGCACACTCTTGAAAAAGATGGCGAAGCGCCAGACCCGGTAAACTCAAGCACTCCTTGAAGATGTCGACGTGCATTTGGCGACGAAAGAGTTGCACCATTTTCTCGGCCGCTTCCAGGAAAGGAACCACATCTAGGTTATTATACCATATCAGGAAATCTCGCAAGGTGTGCATATGTTGATCGTTCCATACCTGCTGTAGTTCCCGGTACGTGTCTTCCGGACATTCCACTTGCTTCAAATCATCAAAGAAGGCGTGCCGGGGTGGCAACTGTGTTTCCTGCAAACGATCGAGCGTTGATATATACGTGTAAGGGAACCTCCCTTTGGTTTGTTCACAGTTATATGGCTTGACCCACTGATCATAGCTACAATTAGGAGCTAAGTAGTTCCGTACATCCAGGAAATGCAGTGATGTGGTAGTGAGGGCCATATGATTATTGATCTTCTTGATCACGGACTTGAGGGTATTCGACTGGGCCAAGTAGGGGTAAAGAAATTCCTTCACCATGTTCAAATCATAGCGGCCCGAATTGAAACCTAGCACCGGTAACTGGCCTAGATATTGTAGGAAGCGCACTTTCAATTTCTCCGCATACGGTTTCGGTAAAGGCACATCCTGCGACTGCAGGAGCTGCGACTCGGGCTGCCACTCGGGCTCACACTGGGACTCGGACTCTTCATCGTCACTAAACGCTACACCCGGTATAGGAATCCAATCGTCCAGCTGGTCCAGTACGTCCTGGAACTTGGACACCAATAGTTCTGTACTAGCCGCACTGACTTCCTCTAAATACTCCATCATGCGGATGATCAACTCATGGGAATCCCCCGTGGACACGAAACATACCGGTGCAGCGTCATAGCCAGGTACGTTGCTGGAAATACTGACACTCAGAGGAATATGGCGCTGCGTCCACTGCGTTTTCGCTGAAAACATGTCCATGGGCTCCAACAGGGCCTCAAAATCGTAACACGCCCGGTAGGGAAAATAACGATCCACATCCGGTATGATCACACCCTCATCGGCCAGTTCCTGGAAAATAGTAGGCGCATTATGATACACACCACCCGGATATACTCGCTTGACACTGTTGTCACAGATTTTCTCGTGGCGATGTAAGTTGGTGGAACGGTGAAACACCCGATGGCATTGGGTACAACTGAAAGACTGAGCGTACTGGCTCATATTGTAGATCAGCGAAAAATGACTCACGCCATTGTCGTCGAACACATTGACTTTCATCGTAGCAGCATACCGTTCTGTTGAACGACGAACCAATTCAGCCACAAATGTATCCTCCTCCTCGCATCGTAATCGATATACAAAGATATTGATGTTGAACAGTGTTTCCACATCATCCAAATTCTTGAACGGAACTCCACGGAAGTGCCGCTTATCCAAGTCTTGCTGCTGTAAATACTGTTGCCAATAGTCATTGGCCACTCTGTCACAACGCTTGGGGTTACACTCGTCCAGATGCACGGCCAAACACCGAAACAGACATTTCCGGTCTTTGTAGGGCCCATATGCCCTCCTGTTAATGCATACAGGCCGTGTCGATGAAGCAACCACGGGGGTAGTAGTACAGGAGCACCGATAGGATGATCTCTCATTTTCGTGACGAAAAATGTGACGTTGGTCACCATTTCCACAAGCCATTGGGTATTGGGGCGTTGCAACCGGGCCCATTCCAATGGATCCAACGTAGTCAATTGGTCGATGAGTGGCTCCAGAGAAATCGCATCCGTCACCGTGAACGGCTGATCAAACACATAGGTATTATTGCTGGGATAATAATACCGCAGCTGGTCCGTCTCCTTGTGCCGTAAAATGTACCCGAATGTGATATTCAACTTGAACGCTGTCACCTGATCTGTGAAAATGTTCTCGGCATAGGTAGACAAATACGTGAGGTCCTGCAGTCGATAGTTATACAAGTCCAATAGACGACGGTCACGGTGAAAACAATGGCGTATGCTAGCCCAGTGACGTCGATAAATGTCCCTGACACGCTCGTCTTCAGGCAAGACTTCAACCGGAGGTGCTGCTGGGTCCCAGGGAAAATCTTCTCCACGTCTCATGCTTTCGTATCATACAAGCGGGTAGGCAAGCAGGCAGGCAGGCAAGCAGGCAGGCAGGCAGGGTGGTCACGTGAGTCAGGTAGGTAGTGCAATGAATACTCCCCTCCCCTAAAAATCGCCTCCTTTTATACGTTTTTCTACATATCTTCTCCACCACAGCCGCCATCTTAAACCCACCACCCACCCATCCACCACAGCCGCCATCTTAAACCCACCACCCACCCATCCACCACAGCCGCCATCTTAAACCCACCACCCACCCATCCACCACAGCCGCCATCTTAAACCCACCACCCACCCATCCACCACAGCCGCCATCTTAAACCCACCACCCACCCATCCACCACAGCCGCCATCTTAAACCCACCACCCACCCATCCACCACAGCCGCCATCTTAAACCCACCACCCACCCATCCACCACAGCCGCCATCTTAAACCCACCACCCACCCATCCACCACAGCCGCCATCTTAAACCCACCACCCACACATCCACCACAGCCGCCATCTTAAACCCACCACCCACCCATCCACCACACCATCCCACACCATCCACCACAGCCGCCATCTTAAACCCACCACCCACCCATCCACCACAGCCGCCATCTTAAACCCACCACCCACCCATCCACCACAGCCGCCATCTTAAACCCACCACCCACCCATCCACCACAGCCGCCATCTTAAACCCACCACCCACCCATCCACCACAGCCGCCATCTTAAACCCACCACCCACCCATCCACCACACCCCATGTGACACAATACGCGCTTCTGATTGGCTGTCGCGTGACGTCACAGAGGTCATATGCAAATTTCTGAGGTCAAAAGACCTCATTTTACTCTTTGTATACTACTCACACGTATTGAAGATCAATTAGCGATTAGCACGCAGGGGTAAAACGGCTTCGACTGATTCCTTAGTTACTAGTAACAGCTTCGAGGCAGCGCAAAAGTGAAAAAAGGCCAATCTAGTGTTCCTCATGAGCCATTAGTTTCCACATTCGCTGTACTTATACCAAGTTCCCTGCAAATTTTTGTCTTGTTTGAAAATGCGCAAATTATCGAAAAACGATAAAATATACAAAACGACAATATAATTCCAAATCCTATAACTAAGCTATGAATGGTCATATTCTGATCAATGAAATATGCTCATATTCAGTATGATTTCAAATTGCCTAATATTTGTGTTGCGCATAATTAATACATTGTTAGTTTCACGTAGAACTACTGCGCATGTTTTATTTCAACTTCTGTTGATGTTTTTATGCGGCAAATAGCAACCAGCGACTTGGCCGGCGGAATCGTAGATTGAACATCAAAGGGACAGGCTCTAGGAGACCTTATGGTGATTTATAAGTATATGTATTTATATCTAATTGATGTGATAACTCTGAAGTATGATTGTAAATGATAACAGTGATTGTTGAAAATTGGAATAGGCCTTTACTAAATCATTATGGCAGTGAACTGAAATATGTTCAGGTACGTGATCTTATTGTTTGATTCGCCACATCTGTGACGTGCGAGTGGCTTTCACCGCTGTTTCGCTTCAGAACCCAGTTGCAGTTTTGATTAACCAGTATTACTCGCGCGCACATCGATTGCGCAGCGTCCTTTGGGCATATCCGGTTTACATGTACACTTTATGAGTTTGTTCGTGTACTTTATATTTACGTCAAATTAAGACGTTTATTTCTATTTTCAAAAAATATTTATATATATTCAAAAAAATTAACTTTATATATATATAGGCCCTATTTATATCGTTTTATATATATTTGCAAAATATTTTTGTGAATATATATATACATTTTAAACTAAACTATATTTGCCAAAAGTCACTTTATATTTTGGTTTTAACTATATATTTGTGTTTGACAATATTGTCACAAACCGCAACTTTATATTTTGGTTTTACCTCTATATATTTGTGTCTAACAATATTGTCACAAATGGCGACTTTATATTTTGGTTTTACCTCTATATATTTGTCGTTGACAATATTGTCACAAACGGCGCCTCATAAAAATAAGACAAATCAGCATATATGATCATGTGTGATGTCTAGTAGAGGAATTCACAGTTAAATTTATTAAGCAAACGTTGGCATATTACTATTTTTATATCAAGACTCTTTTTTCAATGTTTCCATAAGCTGGTTGTACGTCTCTATGACACCGTCAAAATTATTGTGTTCGATTTGACCTAGAAAGTCAATGTACGTTTGGGGTAGGCCATTTTGTTTGGCTCCGCGTTTGATGATATCCAGATACTGAGGGGAAGGTTTTCCATCGATATCTGTGACATTTTCTTCATTCATTTGGTATGTGAGACATTCCATCGATTCGCCAGTCTCCGAGGAGACAGTTACAGTAATAGGATGATATCGCACTTCTTGTCTGAAATGAAAAAAAAATAATTTTATAATATGCAACTATTCTCCAATGTCTCGCATTGTAAGACCAATCCCTGCACAATGCAACTTGTAATATTATTTGCTTATACCACTACCTTTTTTTAAAAGAATTAGTAGTGAAAAATTAGGCGTTTTGGGGCACATGAGCCGAAGCATGATTAGAGAGGGTAGGAGGGAGTTACGATATCATCGGAAGTGAGGCCATCCCAGAAAGTAATATAATCACCGGAAGTGACGTAGTCACCTGGAAGTGACATCACAAGACCAGGGTGAAGGCCCAGGGCCATGATCATGATCAGGGAGGGATCAGGCAAGGAATTAAGATCATGAGCGAGAGAAGTTGTAAAATAATGAGTATGATCCGGTTTAGGTTCAAGGACTCGACCACTGAGAATCAAGTATGTGACAGCCAAGTTTGATGACGTAGGTGTAATTTGTATAGAATGGTCGAGCATTTTTGATGACATGATTGGTTTGTGAAGAGCTGCCGACCATGTTTGATCATGTAATACTTCATGGCTATTAAATAACTCATTTATTCTCAACTGAGTCGCCATTCTATACTTGGAGATATCAAACGTAGAACAGCTAGGGTAGGCATATTCCAGCTCGCTCTGCAAATTACCACACATCATGGACAGCTATTCAAATATCCTTCGACTACCAACCCTAACGGGACGATAAACGAGGTATGTATAATCTTGGTCGCCATATAATTACGAAAATACCAAAAAGGAATGACTTTGCAACAAGCTATTCGATACACACAAACCCCTCATCTCATCCTATTTTGTTTCAGATCAGATTATTATTTACTAATTTTCCATGCAGTTTTTACGAAGAAAAAGGAGAAACAAAAAATTCGAAAATTCTGACCGAAAAATCGTCCAAAAACGCTTTTTTTAAAATGACGTCAGGGTGACGTCATCAAAGCGGCCATCTTGGATTTTTTTTTTACATTTTCTGGTAGAGCTTGACCCAAATATTTAGTGTGGAAGTTTCAGTTCTCTAGCCTTAGCGATAGCGAAAATATATAGGGGGCCCTTTCCGCCCCCCCCCCCCCCACCCCCTCTCCAGGCTGCGGTACACCCAAAATCGCCCAGGCCAGATAGGGTTAATCAAATATCTTATTATGTCGTTCTTCTATTTCATTTCAGTGTCTATACAACAAGATGCGTTCTTTGAGAAATGAAATATTAATACATGTAGATGCAGTCACATACAATAGTTGTGAGTGCGTTGAAATCCTGAAAATTGAAAATGTGATGACTCCGACCTCTCGACAGGTATAAAGATTACCGTTCAACATTGAAGGACTGGGAGAACTAGAAAAACTTAATAACAACAATCGAATTAATGATAACCACATACCGAAATAGCGATGAACTAATAATATAATAAGGACAAGGCGAAATTCACATCGGATACCGGCAACTGTGTAAGTGCGATCAAATAAATCTAATCTATCCAAACATAAAGATATCTAGATATCTTGGTCTGAACTTGAACATCAAAGTGTGGTTAACTTTGAAGAGAATGTATAACAGATATAGAAGAAGCTAGTGCACCATCACTTCGTCCATATGTGGAAGATAGATCCTGTCAAGTCTGTCTATAAGACGCTACGTCTCAAAACAATACATGAGATGAGAAGAGAACGTATATTTTCAATGTATCTCGAAAATCTATAAACCCTTCCTTCACCAGATTTGAATGAAAGTACTAATATATCCCAGATGGAACATCATCTCTGGACCTATATCTTCACAAAAAAGGTCAGCTCTCTCTCACGTCGACTATATGACAAGGGAGACGATTACAATTTCGACATGGTTAACTACCCATTCGACCAAAACAGCATGGAAATCAGAGTTACAAGAGAGTAGCACATAAGATGTATATTACCAGTAAAGTACGAAATTCGATAACGCTACCAAACTGAATAATGGAACGTCCGCTTCGACTGTCTCGTTATTGAAAACAATAGCAATGCTCTGACCGTGTTTTTCTTAGTTTTCAGTCACTCCTTGATTGTTTAGTAATCCCAGAGGTAAGATGACGACGAATACAACTGACTGTACTTACACAAGGTTTCAGGCGTCGTATCCGTCGTCGTCTGTATTCTGAGATTAGTTAAACGCTCCATCGTAGGATATACCTGATCGATTTCTTTTTAATTCAGAATGGTTTCCCATATATACAAATTTTATAAAATATATTTGGTGATAACCTCTCTCAGTTTTCTATTACTCGAACCTCTGACAAAATTCGGCTAATTATAAAATCCCAAACTCGTGAGAACAGGTAAAGGGGAAATGAGGGTTCCCCCATTTTGAAGGCAAGAAAGATGTTTTTCTTGATTAACTTTAAAAATATGCACAAATTTGCATTTATTTTTTCAATGGCACATATATTCATATATGGTTACAAATGTAAACACTTTATTTTGTCATTGATACGAATTATAGTTGTTTGAATATGTTGAAATGACAATTTGAAAAAGACGACCGATTTCTATCTCCTGAAGTAGATGGGCAACAATTTCTTCAAAGCACATAAACCTATGTGAACATTTATGAATATATGCGATATTGACAAAAACCCTGCAAATTTCTTATTTTTGAAGTTATTCAAGAAAATCTACTTTTTTACCTCCAACATTAGAGAGTACTCATTACCCCAACCTGTAGAAAGGGAGATACATGTAACACCTATATTGAAGTTTACATACTGAGGCTTTAGTCCTAGAATCAGATTCAAAGCTTTGTTGCTGTCTCTAGTAGCTGTTTCGGGTTGTTACCATACTGAAAACAGTCAAGTAATTTTGCTGTCTTTTATTTTTGTTTCTAGTATTGGTGTGATGGGACCTGCTTAAAAACAGCCACTTTACTTAAATCCGTACTTTTATGGACTGCTTACTGTAAACGCCAAATGTCTTCTTAGTCCGGTAGCCAAATCGCAAAAAGGGGTCTAAAAAAGGTTTTCGTAGCACCCCCCGCGTAGATTTAGTTTGATCACTGTTTATGAACGAGTATCATCTGCTGGTCAGTTCTAGACCGGATGTAGGCATCTACGATGGTGCCTAAGGTCACAGCATGCATTTCTCCATCGCTGTCTGAACAAGACAAAATTAACTCTAAGATGGGGGTAGAGGTATTTATGAAAGTACATCTTTTTTACTCTTGCACTAAACTTTCTGTAACTTCCCATACCTGACCTCTGAATAATGTTCTATTAGATAACGTAATCCAAGTTACGGCTTTTACGTTTATTACGTCAAGATGACGTCATAACTTGGAGGGTACATTTTTCCTCGATTTTTTTTTAGAAATGAGACTCAATTTTTTGTTTTGCAGTTGCAGAAACTCTTTTTGCATTCTGCCTGATTTATATTTGTGAAAGATAATCCCCTCGTCGTCAATTCTAGACCTGGTGTAACCATCTAATATGCACTTCATGGATGCAACATAACCATGTTTAACGGCACCAGAGCATGAGAAATATGAAGCCGAAATAGGGGTAGGGGTGATTACGTTCTAATATTTTCTTTCTCCCCGATCCTAACGCAATGAAATTTAACACATATTTAGTCTATGTACGGATCATTCAGATAAAGTAATCCGATTCCGATTATCTTCAATGTTGGTGTCACTATGTCGTTATTATCAACATGGAAGTATATTTTTCTGGACCTTTTGTTGTAATTTTCCAACGGTGTATTGTTACCCTGTTAGCTTTGCGTGATGTGTGCATTCAAGACCACGAATGCATGACTTACATGGAACGGGGTGTTGACGTCTACGGTAATGAGTAAGGTCGCATGATGCCTTCTCCCAATGCTCTCGAAGTAACATAAAAACAAACCAGGAATGGGGGTAGGGGTGATTATGCTTCGATATCTTCTTCAGACTTGGGTCTAGAGAGCTCAAGCTTTTAACACTTTGAGGTTGGATACTAGTTGAGCAAAACGAGAAATCAAACTTTCAATACTTCTCGAATGAAGTCTCTGTAATGTCTGTTTTGAACTCTCGTGTATATTCTTTATAGCATAGTCAGTGTTACAGGGCTATATATCGTCGCTCTGAAATATTTGTATCTAATACCGCCCAAGTCAGTGTTAGCGACCGCGTGGTCATGTCATTCAATATATTCACAAGAACACCCACAATAAAAGCGGGGTCGGGATAAAAATCATCACAGGGGTCACTTTTGGTTCTTGTGATGTTTTTTAGAAATATGCAGTCAGTATATTTGTCGGTGGTGTAATATGACTTCTTGTCAGTACTCCGGCTTCGCTTCTCACCGCCCGTTTAATGTTACGTTTAATTATGGTATGTGTTTAATATGTTTCACACATGATAAACTCTGCTCGACTTAGGTTAAGGATTATCAACTAGCTGCTAATTAACTCTAATCCAAGAACCACTCTGCATGAAGTTGCCGCTTGCATGTATTAATCTAGCTTGTGGTCAATTATTAACCCAGAACAGGTCTATATAAAGTTGACGCTTGCATTTGTTAACTCCATCAGTGCCATGTCGAACTTATGGACATACAGAAAGAAGATGGATTCAACTTTTCTAATCTCACCAATGTTTCGATATCTAATTAGAGAAAACCAGTTAACTTGCTAGATGAAATGAATGAATGTTACATGAAATGAAAGGAATGGATTCAGGCCAGAAAGTATTGAGAGAAGACGAAAGGCAGATCCCATCAAACTATTTTCAAATATGATGCATGAAGTGAGACAAAATGCATTGAAGCAACAGAAACCCGTGTCCACCTAACGTGTATAATCCAAAGACCTAATTCGTATAACATCCACATCAAAGAAAAATGTGGATGGTCGAAATTGAAAATGTGTACCTCAGTTCATATAAATTAATTCGATAAATATATCTCATTCGAAAATGGATACTTGTCAGTTTCTTTGGTTTCATTCTTGAAGCTAGATATACATTATGGGAACGTTCTATTACACTGTGATGCTTAATTGATATTGACAAACAAAAACAAACATTCCAATGCCTTCCTTTTGTATAAAAAAGGTAATTGAAAAAAATACGAAAAGACCCAATATATATGAATTTGTCAATACAATAGTTATATCACTAGCAAGTGTCAGATCCGATATCAAGATTCAATAATCAGCCGCAGTCCGTAACGAAATTCCGCTTCAATAATCGCAAGACCTATTTCGTATGACAGTTAGCCTCAATTCCAATGTGTATAAAATAAATACAAGAAAAACAGTTTTCGATGATGTCAGCAAGACATAATGATGTTCTATACATAAACTCCGAAATCACTGATCACTATTATTTATCCAAATGAATTCCAAGTCGTGTCCAGAGTATCAGTCACGCTCTGACTGCGTTGTTCATTTGAACACTATGTGAAAACACATGATATTCAAACAACCCACAATCTTAATAAATTAATATCCTATCAATGCTCCCCAATCGTATATGTCGCTATATAGAATCTTAAGTATTTCAATTGAATTGGTGTTCTGTTCTGAGCGCCCTTACCATGAATAATTAATAACATTATGACATCATGGTCGCATCTGGATTAGTCCACTTGCAGGCGGGGAGGGGAGATAGGGTCACAGTTTCCGTTTACCATAACGTTTACACCAAAGACCAGTCTATAGATCTACCACGTATTATGGTGCCACAATGTCGGGACAGCGGAAACATGGACGACTAAGTCGACTGAGCCAACCAAAATTTCTCTGTCATTAATGTTCCCTTCAAAGCACTATGAAGTGTTCTCAGGATTGGTTGTCACTCGAGTTACTGCAAGCCTGTTAGATTCTTCAAGCGACATATCCAAATGGGGGAGCAGACAGGATTTAATTTTAATCAGATTGAACAGCCTCAGACGTTATAGCCAAAAACAAAAATTAGCTAAAATCTAGTTGCATTGTAAGGCTGTGTTATCTTGCCGTCAGGTATTTGCGCATCCCTCTTCTGTCCATTTTTGCAAATATCGGGCCAGTCTCGGCAAAATGAGATGTATATATGTGATCAATTGGAGAGATATACAAGAGGTGGCACAAACTGACACCTGGCGGCTAAAAACAACCATATGACTCAACCACAAGCTTTTCTCGACACCCTCACATTCAGACCTCAGACCTGAGAATACGGTGGACTTAGCCATAGTATCTCAGCCGCGCTGTTATTGCAGTTGTTCATGCGAAGAATATGAAATATCCACACGGCCCCTAGCACCGGCTCAAGCGGATTTGGATATACTAGCTCGGGCGCTGTGATGACAGATCAGCTCAAACAAATAACTTGTTTGTTGTTAATGGATGAGCATCGAGGACGCCTGATGGCGTAAATGTCTCAGCATGGGGTAAACATGATGAATGCAAGAATACCCATAAAAACTAACCTGTAATGCCCGACGCCGTACGGCTTAAATTTCCCACCAAAATAATAAACCTACACATATTTGTCGAATGACATGTACAGGGGGCGGGCCTCGGAGATTAACAGTCCAGCAGCAGATACCTACCATATACAGGTAATACATTGGAGCGATATACAGAAAGGTGGGGAAAATTGACGACGTCTGGCAAATAAAAGGCCACCATATTACTCGGCTTCCCTCGGCACCTCACATTCAGACCTAAGAATGAGATCGTTATCTCGGCCGCGCTTTCATTGCAGGTGTTCATGTGAAGACTATGAAGTATCCTCACAGCCCCTATACCATCTTAGTTCACCGAGATATCAGACCATCCCAACACGGTCGCCATTTCGATTCTACCCATATTTCATTGCAAACAAGATTGAGCAAACAGACCATCTCCAGTGATAAAGTCGTTTCTTATTAATTACAATTAATGTTTCCTCCCAATCCCTTACTGTGACTGTCTTAAAGTTACGTATACCGATGCAAAATTCATTATAATCCTAGTTTTCACAATATAATCTTGAGTGGACAAGAGACATAGGGAATGCCAACTAACTCCGATTTTTGTGGGACACACTCAATCAGATTTTGTTTTTCTGTCTTATTTCAGGCCAGATTATTAGTTTGTCACCCACAAAATTATATTAATTTACTTCTGTACAACACTTGGTTCAAATGAAACCATTTGAAACACTATCCAGATATAAGCGGAACATTTTATAGAAATAAAGAAAGAAAAAACAACAGAACAAGGCGCGATAATCAGACACAAATAACGGAAAAATACAATTTCTACATTCATGACGTGATAGCGACGAAACTGAAGCAGTTACCGGAAGTCTGATTACTCTATCTTTCAGGTCGATACCCAGAAGCAATGCGTGGAGCATTTCAGTGTGATAAACCGCGAACTAAAAAAAAATATGGCAGGGTAATCTTCCCTATCCCCATTTGGATTTAATGGTGTCATGACCGGATAACATCTATATGAATCCATGCTGAGGTCAAACGGGACTTCGTAGAAAGACGTAACTGGTCTAGAATTAAACGGTAGACATATATCTTTCAAGATTATATGTCAAATATCATCAAGAATGGATTACTGCGAAAGAAACAGAGAAAATCGGAGAAAATATTTCCCAAAATTCATGAAACAAAGGCTTCTCGAGCTTATGACGTCACGATGACGTGGCTATATTAGCTAGATGAATTTGGAATATTTTATCTGAAAGGTCATTATTCGGAGGTAAATTTGTGTAAGTTTCAGATCGCGAAGCGCAGGGGTAATAAAAATATGAGGGCTGAAATACCCCTACCCCCATTCAGGTTTTAAATTTTTCAAAACCAGTCAGCATCAAACAATTGCATTTAGCAACCTTAGGCACCACCGTAGATATCTACATCAGGTATTTAACTGACCGGGAGATGTTGATCTTCATGAAAAAGAAGTTAAACAAAATCTACGCGGGGGGTGCTACGGAATGACATGTTCTCGCGAGTGGCTACCGGACTATCTGTCTGGCGTAGGTCCGTGTCTAATTCATTTGAGCGGCCGTTCTGAAGCTGTGAGACCATAGGCCTACCTGTCAAGTGCTGGCCTGTCTTTATCATGAAGCTCCCATACAACTCCCCAAACACTGGCCCTTTGACGCTCTTTGATTGTGGCCGCTTGCCCCTTCCAGAGTTTGCTTACAGACCCCTTGAAGCATAATTCATAATTCTGCAATAATTGAAGGAAATCTATCTTTGAAATCTCAAACAAACAACTATACTACCTGTACATACTTATATTGAGAGTGATAATTAATGTCATCATAAGTACTGCTCATCACAAGTCCAATACTAATGCTTTCGGTAAAATGAGCGATAAAGTGTAGGGAACCAGATTGTGTCTCCACGAAAGATACTGCAAACATAAGCCCAAAACACATGCACACAATGTACACACGTTTGTTTATTTGCACGTGTGCATATTTACGTATGCCTGTAAATGTCATCTTCATGTTATCCAGCCAATTTCTACGTTCCCACTTCGAAGTTTGAAGTGGGAACGTAGAAATTGGCTTGATAAAAAGATGGTAAATGTATAATTTGCTAAGTGTTAACATGGCTATAACAAGACATAAGACATAAGACGCAAACAATAATGAAACCTATCAGTTCAAAGGTCAAAAGTCAAGGTCACCATGGATTAAATGGAAATAAACATTTTATGCTCAATAATCCAAGTTACCTCCATGTAATTTTACAGGTGGCATACTCTTGTAAGTCTAATGAGGCTTATTGATATTACAGTCACAATAGTAAAGGTCAAATGTTGCCACGGCCCAAAAAGAAGTACGGTCAAAGTTTCCATATCATAAGAAATATTTTTGTTTGAGGATAATAATTTATGTGGATATGAGGCAAAAATGTTCCACTAGACAATTTTTCGAAAATGTATTGAACAGTATTATCTCTGTTTTGCTTCAAATACATATAGTATGCATATTTGCTATGCGTTCACATGACCAGATCTTTTACACATGTAATTATACTTTTGCAAATTTACTCTCCATGCAAATATACACAGTTGCGTTCACATGGTGAGATTGCACACGTGTAATTTATTTTGCATAGTGTGCAAATTTACATGGGTGTATATACATGTGCATGTGATCGGGGCTGTAATTTACATGGGTGTGTATACATGTGCATGTGATCGGGGCTATAATTTACATGGGTGTGTATACATGTGCATGTGATCGGGACTATAATTTACATGGGTGTGTATACATGTGCATGTGATCGGGGCTATAATTTACATGGGTGTGTATACATGTGCATGTGATCGGGGCTATAATTTACATGAGTGTGTATACATGTGCATGTGATCGGGGCTATAATTTACATGGGTGTGTATACATGTGTATGTGATCGGGGGCGGCTATAATTTACATGGGTGTGTATACATAGGCATGTGATCGGGGCTATAATTTACATGGGTGTGTATACATGTGCATGTGATCGGGGCTATAATTTACATGGGTGTGTATACATGTGCATGTGATCGGGGCTATAATTTACATGGGTGTGTATACATGTGCATGTGATCGGGGCTATAATTTACATGGGTGTGTATACATGTGCATGTGATCGGGGCTATAATTTACATGGGTGTGTATACATGTGCATGTAATCGGGGCTATAATTTACATGGGTGTGTATACATGTGCATGTGATCGGGGCTATAATTTACATGGGTGTGTATACATGTGCATGTGATCGGGGCTATAATTTACATGGGTGTGTATACATGTGCATGTGATCGGGGCTATAATTTACATGGGTGTGTATACATGTGTATGTGATCGGGGCTATAATTTACATGGGTGTGTATACATGTGCATGTGATCGGGGCTGTATTTTACATGGGTGTGTATACATGTGCATGTGATCGGGGCTATAATTTACATGGGTGTGTATACATGTGCATGTGATCGGGCTATAATTTACATGGGTGTGTATACATGTGCATGTAATCGAGGCTATAATTACATGGGTGTGTATACGTGTGCATGTGATCGGGGCTATAATTTACATGGGTGTGTATACATGTGCATGTGATCGGGGCTATAATTTACATGGGTGTGTATACATGTGCATGTGATCGGGGCTATAATTTACATGGGTGTGTATACATGTGCATGTGATCGGGGCTATAATTTACATGGGTGTGTATACATGTGCATGTAATCGGGGCTATAATTTACATGGGTGTGTATACATGTGCATGTGATCGGGGCTATAATTTACATGGGTGTGTATACATGTGCATGTGATCGGGGCTATATTTTACATGGGTGTGTATACATGTGCATGTGATCGGGGCTATAATTTACATGGGGTGCAATATTGCGCTCAAACATCTTATGTTACAAGTGTAACCGACCATACATCATCTATGGTCAGTTCCTTCTTTGACAATCTCTTTCGTGATCTTTTTGACCACAAGTTCAGCAACGTTTCACAACCAGCAAAAACGTGATCCCCAATTACACGGCGATGGGTTAGAGTCCCCATCTTTTTCATCATCACTTTTACATGGTGATAGCAATCACAAAATGCGCGAAAACTTTTGATAGAGAGTTTTCACCCGTGAACAGTCCACTGTCTTGTAAGTGTTTCATAACGTATCTAATGTTACTTTTTCCGTGTCATCATTTCAGAGGCTGGAATACATATATTTGTCTCTTCATTTTCCCATTGCTCTTGTAAAGGTGTGCTGCTCATCAGTAGTTTTCCAGGTTGGCATGATGTTCTCTTCTTACGCACAGCGCAGTCAAATGTGCATACAGAAATATAACGTCCGTACTGAATCGATATTTCCTCTACATTCTGTTGATAGTTTATGCACAATATAGGGAAAGGTAGATTAATCTGAATCTGTAATGATTTTGAAGGTGTTACCGGTAGACACAGGTTATTTCTTTTAATAATATTCTGAATGGAGAAATATCAAAGAATAATACGAAACAGGGGAGCAACTGATCACATTCTAGATGATAAGACGAGCGTGATTGGCACTATAGACTACGTATTTAAAACAACGTCCATGAGTCTTACAAAGTACAGTGAGGTGCTATCTTAATAAATTAATCTCCTATAAATGCTCCCCAATCGTATATGTCGCTATGTAGGATCTTACTGATTTCAATTGAATTTGGTGTTCAGAGCGCCCAGGTCACGAATATTTAAGTCTTATGACATCACGGCCGCATTTTAACTACTTTACTTGCAGTCGGGGAGGGGTGGGGGTAGGGCCATGGTCTCTGCTTTAAGCCAAGGTTTACGCCTACGACCCGTCCATAATTCTACCCCGCATTATGATGCCAATCAGGCGGGAGAGCGGCAACATCAGAAGATTCCCCAACAGCTTGGCGTGAGATTCGGCTGAGCCAACCAGAAAGCACCTACCATTATGTTCCCTACAAAGCACTATGAAGAGCTCTCGGGATTGGTTGACACTCGCGTTACTTCAAACCGGTTAGATCCTGCAGGCGACATATCCAAATGGGGGAGCAGATAAAATTTAATTTCAATTAGATTGCAATGAGGTGCTAGTTGATCTGTTGACCTCAATCTTGGTATGCGGTACATCGTTTCCCCCTAATGTATCCACCCACAAAAAGTGATTTCCAATGGTTTCCAGATTTTTTTTCTCCCCAGTGGCCTTGACCTTTGATCTTTCGATCCAAGTAGATTGTTTGTTTGCCATAAACGAGAGGTATTCCTGAAGTTTGATCATATCCACATCCTTGAACTAGAGTCTTAACCACGGATTATAGCGCCCCATTAACCTGTTAATCGGTTTTGTATGACAGAGGTAATGGGCAATTTCCACTATAGTTCAAGTTAATCCCTGGACAATACCGTCTGGCCTCGATGGCAGCGGGCAGTGCACCAACAGCTGGCTCGTCATTCCGAGCGCTTCCCTATGTCTTTACCACAGAATATATTTTTAATCGATGATAACTGATATATTTTCGACCGGAGGTTGCCAGGGTTATCATAAATGTAAGTTTGTTGGTCCTTTCTTGGAATGGTGGGAATATTTTATCCAGATTATCATGTTTACACGAGTTATGAATAGTTGAAAACCCCGCTCCATGTTATAAACATAGGGGAGAGATCATGAGAACAACCCGAAACTCACAGTGGCACACGTGCTGTGCCCCAGTGTCACCTACACGGAAGCTAGACAGCATTGTTTGAGGATTAATGTGGGAAGCTGCCAATCCATTGGCTAGCCTGACCAGGAAATGGCCTGGTCGCGTCAGTAGCAGTAAAAGAGTAAAAAAAAGGCCAGCTGACCTTTGAGAAGAGTTATCTCCCCCTGAAATTATGCAAATTCCAAAGATCGAATGGCCAACTTTTGCTTTCTGTTCGCCTTAATCTCCGGTAATATCGGGTCACTTCTGAAGGTCAATGTTAATATACCCTTGTGACGTCACTTCCAGTTGTTCTTATAGGTCATTCCTACCTTTAATACTCCCCGTCACTTCAACGTTAATTGGCCTATGCATATCATTACATGTCAGGACAATTCCGTGACGTCATCATTCCGGGGGCAAAAAAGTCTCAGTTTGTTTTGGTGAAGAGCAATACGTCATCAAAGTGTGTGTAGGTTCCCCGACACTATTTCAACCACTATGTCCAGCATAATGGCAAGAGGGAACCCACAGTACGTCAGCATGACCTCGAAGGTGCATTGTGGGTGCATTCAAACCGTTGACTTGAAAAAAATCTAGATATGTCGCCAAAAAAAACTGAAAAAACAGACTCTACATGAACCCATGGAAATTGTTCTTGTAGACCAAACTATTCAACTCCATTCTAACATGTAAAATGATATAACAATGCTCTCAATGCAGAAGCGGAAGTGCTATCCCGGACTTGCAAAAAATTGAAGTTAATCCTTTAACAATAAATTTACCCCGATAGCACCAGCAGGTACATTGATCCGTGGCTCCCTACACTCTCCTACACTCTTTCCTTTCTGTTCATCTGCCTGAGAAAATATTTCTTCTTCAGTATTGTTTTCAAACTGAAGTTTCCAAAAGTATCAAACGAGAGCCATCAGAATATGGTGTATCCCCCCGGCCCCAGTGTCAGTGAACTGGAAAAGAGCATTTCTGTGAATAGGAAATCAGTGATGTGCAATAAAACAAATAAAAGGACATGCGCGTCTCCAGACTGTGCCTAAAATATACACCAAGTATCATGTGAACCGCATCAAAAGTTGTAGGATGAGTTGATTTGACAAGATGATATCATTTAATCTACAGTATTTTGAAGTGTAAAAGGCAATAACTTAGAAAGGAAAAATCCTCCGTCAACAAAAATAGCACATGCGCATTTCCAGACTGTGCCGACAATATCCACCAAGTATCGTGTGAACCGCATCAAAAGTGTAGTAGGAGTTGCGTTGACAAGAAATGGAAAGAAGAATCTACAGTACTTTGAAATCTGAAGGACAATAACTCCATGAGGAATAATCCTCCGTCAACGGGAAGAGCACATGCGCATCTTCGGACTGTGCCGATAATATCCACCAAATATTAGGTGAACCATATCAAAAGTGTAGGAGGAGTTACGTTGACCAGATGATATCATTTAATCTACAGTGTTTTGAATTGTAAAGGGCAATAACTCAGTAAGGATATATCCTCCGTCAACGGGAAGTGCACATGCGCATCTTCAGACTGTGCCGACAATATCCACCAAGTATCACGTTAACCGTATCAAAAGTGTAGGAGTTGCATTGGCAAGAAATATGGAGAGACGGATCTACAGTGCTTTGAACTGTAAAGGGCAACAACTCCGCAAAAAAAAAATCCTCCGTCAACAGGAAGCGCACATGCGCATCTTCGGACTGTGCTGATAATATCCACCAAATATTAGGTGAACCATATCAAAAGTACAGGAGGAGTTGCGTTGAAAAGAAATACAGACGGACGAACGGACGGACAGATTTAATCAATTAATGTACAGCATTTTGAATTGTAAAGGGCAATAACTCAGTGAGAAAATATCCTCCGTCAACGGAAAGTGCACATGCACATCTTCGGACTGTGCCGATAATATCCATCAAGTATCATGTTAGCCGTATCAAAAGTGTAGGAGGAGTTGCGTTGACAAGAAATACAGACGGACGAACGGACGGACAGAGAGGCAGACAGACAATCAGACAGACAGACGGACGGACAGACGTGCCTATCGCTATATCCCCTGGGCATATATGCCGGGGGGGGAGTAAAAAGTAAGCATGATCCTACTTTCTTGGATATATATGAGGATAAGCTGATCAATATTTACCATATTTACACCAGTTATCAATAGTTATAAAAAAAACCGCCCCATGCTGAAAAGTAGAAAAGAGAATAGAACAAACCGAAGGGAACCACGGGTCTGTGCACCTGCCCAATTCCGAAATTGGAAGTTTTGTGTTGATAAATTCCAGGTCATGCACGCACGTTCTGTCCGTCCCTCGCTGAACATGAATGGACTTAGTGGTCAATCGTCTAATGTACAAATAAATCAATCGTCACTCAGTTTGTAGCACTGCATCACAAGAGTGGCACGCCATCCGTTCTGCACGTGACAGAAATAGATCACAACAATTAAATAAAGATTATCGTTAGAAATGTGTCGACGTTTTGGGGTCTCGGCTAAGGTGGATCATGTCATTAATAATACCATATACATGTACATACCTGTAGCATACCAATAGCTTTCCGTACCGGATTCGCTGTTCTCTCTCTGTATAACAGGCGTTGTGCCAACAAATTTGACCCATATGCAAAATACAGAAAGCCCATGTTGGTACATATACCAGGTGTATGTATGCTCGCCAGTAATGGAGAAGACAGCACAGTTCCTATTCAATAAAAAGGTCAAAAGATCGCTGCTATGCTCTTCAACCGATAAAGTAGGTCTGCCATATAATTCACCGGATATTCACAGTTTTAAATGAGTACCACAACATTTTGTATAGGCAGGGATTAAGATACCCTGATTATCAAATCGTAAGACTTTTCTGGAGAACGTTTTTACGCTCTGAAAACTCGCACAGCGAAAACATACAGGGCGAGATATTGGACCCGCCGCGCTGAGGAGATGAAGAATACTCACAGGTGGCGAAAGTAGTCCGGTCAATATATGAAAAAATGTGCCTTTTTTCACAGAAGCATCAAATTTGGCACAGTGATACATCTTGGCCTGAGGAGTATTTCTAGATATGGAGCCACCGCGAACACTTCCTATTTAGGTCACAGCGGTCATTTTTCAAAATGGCCATCATGAACCCATATTAGCATCTAGAATCCTGCACTGTTTTATTTGTTTTCAATATCTTCATTGTTCATTTGTCAGAATATTGATAGAAAATCCAGTATCAATATTAGACAAGTCATGTGGTCACGAAGGCCATCTTGGATTTCAAAATGGCCGCTATTTGAAGCCGATTTCACTCAATAAGTCAATAACCGCGCAATATATCTATTCCTGTCGATACATTGCTACTTGAGGTTTCAGCACAATGAGTATTTCACAATAGCTATGGAGTAATACCGACCATCTTGGACTTTCAAGATGGACGCTCTCAGAGCCGTATTATAGTTCGTATCTATATGTCTATTCTTCCACTCGGATGGATCCACTACAGTTTGTATCTTCTCTGGTTTCGAATTGGCGACGAGAGATTTTTCCAATTCTTATTCGCCACCTAACTTATCAACCTGATTTGGAAATAAAACGTTGAAACTTTCCATCAACACAAGTCTCTCATCTTATCCTTCACCACCTCTTATTATCGGATTATGCTCATAACATGAACATTTCCTATCCACATAATTACTCAATTTTAATTATGTCGTATGGGGGCCCATACCCACTCGATAGTCTTCAAGTTGCTAAAAGAGTAATTTGTCATCAGGGATAGGCGTCCATGTCTCCAGTAAACTATTACTATACATGATGTTAGGTCGTATTGTGAATACATAATATACACTTCTCTCTTGATACAATATTACAAACTGCAAAAAGCAGTTCGTCTGTACCGTCTTGAAGGGGCGGTTATATGCCTGTCCAAAATCATGTGAATATATCTATCTCAGAATCTTGGACATAAAAAAGCAAGGTCGGATGGAACTGTTTTACAGAAAAGGCAAAGTGCACTTCTGATGTAAACTTACGACAAAACGACTTTCATGTCATTCAAACTCGATGGAACTTTGCAAAACATGCAAGGTGCCTAAAGGAAATAGAGTTCCTAATTAGTTACAATACGAAAAGTAACGCCAGCGACTTGCCTGCTATATCATTAAGAGATGCATGGCATTTATCACCAAACTAAAAAGCCTTGAGCAGAGATGCTAACCTATAACAACTTAACTAGATTCTACACTAATGGTTTGCGATGTGATTGAACTCCTCACATAAACACAGTATCTTGTGCCGATCCAGTCGATTCTCAGCTCACTTCACTACAATACAGACATGCATCTGATATAAAATAATACATTTATACAGCGAATAATGTATGCTTCATATGCTTTTAGAAAAAGTTCACTTAAAACATATACGTTGACCCTGATAAAAAAAATTGCATGGGCATTGAGTGGAATATGCGAAACATCGGCATCAGCTGATTCCGTGCACCATGAATGAGGTAATACCATGGAACAATGGAAACGAAGCCATGCTTGTCAAATGAAATGGGCTTGAAATTGTGCTCATCTTGGCATCCAAGGATTTTTTAAATCTATCCCCATCATCGGGTATTCACTGGAAAATCAGAAAGATAAGAGCGGATGCTCTATCTCTCTGTCTTCTTAGTTTATTATATTGTGGTTATACAGCATGTTTGTTTGATTCAAAACGTGACCGGCACTTCCAAAATGGCGATCATAAGGAGCACAAAAAATGTATGCTTAATAGGGTTTGAGTGGTCCGCAGAAGTGATCATAAATGGAAGACAAATATTTTCTGGATTTCCACTTCTCGAATAAGTATAATCATGTATTATCAGCCACAACGTTCGCTGAGTATCCTCCAGAGTGTTGAAGTGAATCCACTTGGGCACGCTATACGCATATTCAGCGCACCCCTGTTAATAAATATTTGGAAAGTTAGATGGGGGGGGAGGGGGGCGGCCGGTCCCGTCATCTTTGATTTAGGGGAAGAGGGGGGGGGGCGAATATCTTTGCTCCCCCTCCCCCCCCCTCCTCACTTTTCGGCACTCCTAATTGACCATGTCCCCACATAAAAATTACTGTTAGAGTGCCAGAATCACATAAACTGTTCATACCGGTATTTTAAGTGTACCGCTCAAACGTTTACCACAGTGCGATGTTCTGTCCTATAGCCATTGTTCCGGGGTTAATTAATTCGTGTGTGTAATTTAATGTTCATCGCGCGCACGCGCCGTGCAAGCTGTTTTCCAAGATGAGTAAGCGAAAGCAGTCCCAGATAAATGCCTTCTTCTCAAAAAGTTAAGCATTGTCAATGTGTCATTGTTAAACATATTTCTTCGTTCCTCCCCTCAATATCGATGCCTGCTTATAAATGCGAAACAAAGGTGAAAATAGAACCATAAATCTGCATACATTATGTTCGAATTTATTTCCGGGAAAACGCTTAGAATGCATCTCCGGAGATCTGGGACTTCGGAGCTTCCGGGACCTAGTTGACCCATGGACCCTCGCCTGTTGGGCTGTGAGGATTTCCTTGTTTTATCTTTGTGTGAATGAATCGTAACTGTAGACATATTGGTTTCCCTTCCAAGAGCTAAAAGTCATCCCTTTGTATGTTTTAATATAAGTAGAAAGTGAAACGGATGCAGGCATGAGGTGCGATGTTTTCAATATCGATGCGAATCGTGAAAATAGAACGATAAATCTGCATGCATTATGATCAGTTTTATTTCCCGGAAAACGCTCAGAACGCATCTCCGCATCTAGGACCCCGGACCCTCGCATGTTGGGTTGTGATAGTCGACACCCCTCCCCCCCCCCTATGAATTTTTGCAGGATCCGCTATTGGTCGCCCCCCCCCCCCTCCCCCACCCCCCGCACTTTCAATTACGTTCCAACGCCAGTGTAGAAGTAACCGACTTTGTAAACAGTGTCTTAAGTAATGTCATTGAGATTGAACATGATTTTATTCTGACCTGTCCTAAACATAATACACTGAGAAACACTCTTTCGTATCAATCGGTGTACAACCTTTCATTCTATAAGTATAGCGAAGCTTAAATTTATTCTGGGAAACCGATCCAGAGATACGCCTTATTAAAACGGCTAAATTATTGCTTGCTTGCGAACAGTTGCAAGATCAATTAATTAATTCATGCATTGTGAAATATCCGGATCATGTCAAGCTGATCGTATATATACATGTGTCAGAATGATAAGGTTATATTGAATTATGTCGGCATTGCATCATGTGAATCCGGATTTTATTCTGCTGTTACTGATCTGCCATGGTTGGCACCTTGTTGTTGTTCTTATTTGTATGACTATATTACCGGTCTGAGTTGATGTGTCAATACAGTTCTGAAGATGTGGGTGAGGGACGAATATACTCACCCGGAAAAGGAATTACAGATGATTCTCTACGTATATCTGACCGATTTCAATGCACTCTGTCACAATTATTGGGGGGGGGGGGTCAAACTGGTCCTTGAATCCCCTCTTTTCTTATTGAGGGTCGGGACGGGCACCCGTTGCACCACACCCGCACCCGCCGCGACGGCAGAAAAGGGAATCCCGCCCCTACCCTGTTCCGCCGTCGCTGAGAACTGGGTTAAACTGGGTTTGAGTAGGCCTACCTCTCACTGGTGCACGTGATGTTCGGACAAATGAGTTAATTTGGACCGTGAATAATCGTTTACCTGTGCTACCTGATTGTCAGTTATTCACTACTAGTGCCTGCGTACGACGGGGAGAACTGAAGTCTGGGTACATTCTGATCTAAGTGTACCGTACAACGCAGTAGAGGGATAAACATCGAGAGCACAGTCGAAATAAAATTATCGTTATAGTTTCAGATATGGAGTAAAGGGAAGTAACCGCCGATTATTTTTAGACAGATGGCGCTACTTGAATTGTGTATGTGGTCATCCGGGTTTGTGTTAGTACACGGTAGACTGGGTTATTTAATTATTCACTCTTGTTGAAAGATGAGATTCAAATCAGGAACAAATCAGATACCGTAGAACATTCACAATTTAACAATTCACCAATTTAGCGCTACAAAAAAAATGTGGGAAGGAGCAGGGAGGGGGGTAACCATTCTCTAAACTGGCTGCAACCCACACTGAAGGTTTTTATATCAATCACACTTTCGAACCGATACGTATGAGAGAGAAGAGATTCTTTAAGATATTGTATTAATGCTGACTTATTTAGTATCCATTGGAGCTGGTTTGTTACTGGACACCGGGCGTGGTATGCAGATACACCGCGGGTTAAGAAGTGAATGTAAGCGTTCCCTTGGCATTCTAGGCACATTTGCCTAGTCTGTGGATATTGGATATTAGATGACTATATATATACGTAGGCCTATATGTTCAATAAATTATGAAAATTAATAAATATAGTACATAAAACAAAGAGTACTGGAGTTTTATATGGAGAGAATTACAAATTTATTTCAAGCGTGAAAACAATTATAATTGTATCATTATCACAATTGTCATTTTATAGAGATCATTTTGTTATACACGCCGCAAAAAATAGCAAATATGCAGAGTTAACTGCTGATTCTTGTCAAGCTCTAAAGTAGACGACTAATTAAGATGGACAGAGTTGAGCAACTTGGTTCCGTATGACTTTACCATACACCAGCCAGTGAGTAGTAGAGAAAGCGAATTTTGAGGCCCGATTTTCGCTTTTTGATGCATGAAAATGGCGGTCCCCATATCACCTTTGTGACGACACTTTCGGTTATGGTCAAGTGACCAGAAGTGATATTTGACCATGCGTATGGCACAATGCCGGATAACAAGGTGCGCAGAATCAAAGGTCACTTCAGGTCACTTGAGTAGTAGAAAAAGTGCGTTTGAGTGGACGTTTTTGGTTAGAAGTAGGCCTTCCGTCCGAATGGGCCGTCTTGAAGCTGAACATTAACGGATAGAGTCAGACGAGGGCTGATACGGGAATCATGGAGTAGTTATCTCTATCTGCTAGAATTAACTCTGTGTGTTTCGATGGCACCGGAAGTGACGTCAACGCATACATGTGCGCTCACCTGGTGGTGCAGCCGGTACCCTGTTGCACCCTTTCGCCAACTAACTTTTGTGTCCAGGCGGTACCACCAGGTGAACGCACATGCATGCGGTGACGTCACTTCCAGTGATGATGTCACTTTCACCAATTCCATGGGATATCTTGACTCATCAGAGCTTCTGAGCTATTTTACAAGGCGTTGGAACGTTAAGCTGGATACTGGCGTGGGTTACTGTGTTACGTACATACAAGCATTGCAGTCTTTATGAAACCATTATACTGCACTGCATTCTTATTTTCACCATACACTACACTCACTGTATTATAATTAGTACTGGGTGCACTTGTTTATTGTATAGTTTGATAATTCGTTATATATATTATTGATACTGAGAGCATAAAATTGTATAAATCAGATTGTTTAACGCGTGTATTTGTATATAAATGTTTTTCTTTTTTTGTTTTCACATATTATTACATATTATTTCATTTCTGATTATCATGAATAATTTTCGCCAAGTTAATGCAACGTTTTTTTGTTTCCACTCACCGTTTGTACTTTCAATTTGTTTGTCTGGGAGAGGCGTTAATATAGGCTTGCCTGTTCGCCAATCCCAGTTTCCCTTTGAGGAAATAAATATATTGTTTAAACCACGTCCATACAAGCAATCATATCCGAAAGACGTACACAATCGACATTCAGCCGTCAACATGAGTTACATATGTTCTGAGTGCGAACGCGCCTTCACCAGATACTACGATATGATGCAACACAAGATGAATATACATGAGTATGAAGACACCGAGGCAAAAGAAACCGATACAGATGCTGAGAGCAGGGTCCCCGCGAGGTATGGAAATCGGAAAAAAATATTGTCGTTCTACAACGACACATGCCTCACGCATCAGCCATCTTACAGGTCTACCGTCTTGTTCAGTAACATTAATCTGTATTGGCCACTTCCTTTGGGTGTCCAGTTGGAACAGCCAGTCAAATTCATCACTACACATATCCATCACTGCTGTGGTTGAACGATTATTTTGTGTTAAACATTACTGGGTGGTGTTTTACACCATGGAAGATAAGTCATACTCCAAAGGTGTTAAGTCTCATTCTAATACAGTAAAGCATTTAATTTAGATTATCTCCCTTTTGTACACAAATCAATTCTTTACTGCAAAGATGTTTAGATTACATTTTTTTTAGGTTTAGGTGAAAACAAATGCAAAAATAAATAATCCCTCACAATATAGTATATTTCATTCTTTCAAACAATTTAATCTTAACAATTTAAAATTTTATACTTAAAAGAAAATAATTTATATATATATTATTCTTGGAATAATTTGTAAATAAATGAACAATGAAATTATTTAATTTATTTATTACATTTTACATGTTGCCTAATTAAGTTATGTTCATGTTTGGAGATGAAATTGGTTGTCATTGTGATTACACTAAGGCTGGTCATAATGCCTGGAAATTGCTACTTCAATGACCTGTGGCTAGAGGACCTTTTGAAAGGCGACGTCGCCCTCTCCGTCGCGCGTCGACTTTTACAATGCTAAGAGATAGGCCAAAAGGCGACATCGACTTTTGAAACACGACGTCGAGTTTTGGCCTATCTCTTTAACATTGTAAAAGTCGACGCGCGACGGAAAGGGCGAGGTCGCGTTTCAAAACACGACGTCGACTTTTCGCGTCGCGCGTCGTGCGTCGACTTTTGCAAGTCGACGCGCGAGATCAAATTGGCACAAATAGAACACCATAGTATTGAGAGAGGGAGGTGGTTTTAGGGTAAAGTGACGAAATATGGGGTCTCTGTACATAACCCTAGGCATATAGAAACACACCATTGAGTTATGTATAGAGACCCTATATTTCGACACTTTACCAAAAACCGTCCCACTTCCCCAAAACTGTTTTGAGGGACTGTCGTCTGGAAATATAACAGTTTTTTTCACTGGCATTGCTGGTACATCAAATGAGGATGTCAGCCAGGAAACTACAGACAACCAGGACAACGGTCAGGTGCCTGTGGTGAACCGGCTCGCAGCTGCTCCAGCTCTCGATACTTTTGTATCCCGAGACGATGTGTTAAATGCAATGTTATGGTGGGCCATAAAGTCTGCTAATAGTGCTGTTTCATTCAAATCAATTTATATTGTGTGACAGAATATGTTCCCCCATGATTCAGTGTCTCAGAAATTATCTTGGAGAGAAACTAAACCTATGTATCTCATTTGCTATGGCTTGGCTTCTCACCTCAAGAAGTTATCAAAACCTATAATCCAAATATTTCTAACCCGTATCGGCAAATTGGTAATTGGCAACATTAGCGATAATCGTTGACAATCGCTAAAGGAGTCGTTTTTACACCGAGACAATTGTCTCTGTATATAAGTCCAGATAAATCCTACATCCCCGGAGATGATTTAGCTGAACCATTTTCATGATTCTAATGAGTTATAAAGGTCGTCACCTCTATCCTACAAGCTTGTATAATTCATTCCTCGTGGTTGTTTTGCAGTCAGATGTGGATATCCGGAAATCCCGCTTTTTGTTTTGATCTAGCTGACCAGTCAAATGTCATTTGGTACCGGTATGGAACGAAGCGTTGAAAATCAAAATGCGAACCAGTCGAACCCCAAACCTCGCATTTGCGAGTTAAGAAAGCTGCCTGGAGCCTGCTGATTGCTTCGATTTAAAGGAACTCCCTCATCGGTTTATGTACTCTATTTGGCAACTAACCTAGTCAGTGTACCGAACCTAACGGATCGATCGATGCACGGGCCATCATCCCTAGTCTTGCTTCGTCTGCTGGTACAGAGTTTTTAGACATGCATTATGGAGGATGTGCACGAGCTCGCGATATTGATTTTCTCCAAGCAAAGTTGATTAATAATTAATAAACTAATGAAGTGCGTTATTTCTTCAATGAAACTTTTTCTAAGAATATTTGCTAGTACTTACGATAAGAGAGCGGGTACATGTGTATGTATATTGTGCTCAAATTCATGGGGTTTCTTCACCAAGTACTCTAGGTGCATCTTGGGTGTAGCCATGCTTCATGCATCTTCACCACGTCCAGGTTTCTATTTGTGAGCCAAACGCTATATCTAGGATCACAGGCCCGCGAGACAAGAGTTTTGAGGGTTGTGGGCGGTGGTAATACGGTGAAGTGTCGAAATATGGGGTCTCTATAAAAACCCCATGCTTTATATAAATCCACAGCATGGGGTTATATATAGAGACCCCATATTTCAACATTTCACCCTAATACCACCGCCCACACCCCCCCCCAAAACTCTTGTCTCGCGGGCCTGTGTCTAGGATAGAGATACCCCTGGTTTTAACGAGGATGTGATTCATGCGGCTTAGTGGATGAAATATATGACATCATATTACCTGACGTGTAGGTAAATTACAAGTACAATCCGGTACATGCATATTTTGGTCATTGAGGTGTACTTCAGGTGCAGGTAAATTACAAGTATATTTTGGCAAATTTCATGTGGTGTACTTAAGGTGTATACTTCTACAAAATAATGAGGTGTACTCCTCAGGTATATCTCGACTACACCTCAAGTTCCGTTTTCTAATGTTTCGATAACTTCATCATATATATCCACTACTCCTTGAAAATGATTATGTTCGACTTGACATAGAAAGTCGGTGTATGTTTGGGGTAGGCCATTTTGCCTGGCCCCACGTATTATGATATCGAGATATTGTGGGGACGGTTTGCCACTGACGTCTTTGACGTTCAATTCATTAAGTTGGTAAGTGAGGCACTCCATAGTCTCGCCACTCTCCAATGAGACCATCACCGTAATAGGACAATAGATCCCCTCCTGCCTGAAACGAGACAGACGACGAAGATACTTTAAAAACGTTGTTCGGGACAGCATTTATAACATCACAGTGACAATTGTAATAGTATTTACCCATGTGACAAGCCAAATTCTCTATAATCAGAGACCCCACTGCGGCGGCCTAATGGTAGAGCGTCGGCCTCGTAAGCGGTAGGTACTGGGTTCGATCCCAGGCCGGGTCATACCAAAGACTTTAAAAATTGAACTTGTTGCTTCCTCGCTTACGCTCAGCATTAAGAGGATAGAACAAGGACTGGTTCGCTCGGTTTCAGTATAATGTGACTGAGTGGGATGTCATGTCTGCCTACGGCATGATATTTCGGTGGGACAGCACTATGAAATGGCAGCATTAGATCTGCTCTGTTACAAGTAGGTACCCCCGCCCCTTCCTCTCCCCTCCCTTCCCTTCCCCGTCGTGATATAGCTGATAAAATGTTGAAAGCGACGTTAAACCCTATTCACGCACTCACTCACTCTATAATCAGAGAACATGAGTTCAGAAATGCTAAATCCTCACAGATTTTCGGTACGTATCATTCTTCGGAAATCACATGATAGGCTGTGGACCAAGTCCTGAATTATGCCTCTAAATGAAATTTCGTTGAAACTTTCTGTGGGCAACTCGACTTTTATCCCAAAAGTATTCTCTCTTCTCTCGCAAATGTTCCCACGTTTTCACTTGTACACATTAATTGGGAAATTCAGATTATGTTCATTGACTTAACCTTGAAAAAGAGGAGAGAACTCCGTGGAAAAGAACCATAATTCAAGCTTTTATGCAGTATTTGTTATTCTTTTTCCTAAATTCCACTTTTTCACTCGTTCTTGACAACAGGGCGTCTCATCCCCATCTCATTGCAAAATAAGGTCAGTTTATACTTGAAAACCTGACTCATCACGTAATTACGGGGAGTTATCTCCCCTTTCAGTTTTAAATGAATGGACACTGCTGTTTCGTAAATGTCCCAATTGATGAGCAAGGGATGAGTTGCTCCCAGAAATTTGCAACGAAGGGTCCATTGCTTGGACTTGGTCCATCGCCTATGAGCACAGTGTTACTTAATTGATGCGCTTTCCAATAAGACAGCGAAATTTAGTAACAGCAGCATTCGTTCCGAAAAGGAGGCCTGCCTGTTTTGTCCGCTTTTCAAAAGATCTTGACTCCCTATCGCCTAAGCAGAATTCGGAAATTAAGGACTGTGTCTGCATAGAAAGCGACTACATGGATTAAATTCGTCCAGCACTCATTCGAAGCTGTTTAGCAACTGAAATGACAAATATATTTGAAAGGTGGAAATTTATCATATCTGCAGAATCTGAGGTACTGATACGAAAACATTTTTGCGGCAGCTGTGTCTTTACTATTAGAAGGATATTGTCATTCAGATAATACATTTAGTGGTAGAGAGGTGATCAACCATACTTTATATCTCTTTCGTGATAGCTCTGACCACTTTCGTCATACTCAAGCTAGGTATATGAGTTATAAAGTATCGTCAATCACGTATGGACAATACAACTATTGTCAGATTGATCATATTTTTCTGAAAGTTTAATACCACGTTCGCTTTTCTGTTATTTTCGTTCATTTTGCCACAACAACGTACTGGTAGCTCGGAGACCTACCTGTCAAGCGTTGGTCTGTCTGCATCGTGCAGCTCCCATACTACCCCCCAAAGACTGGATCCATGACACTTGTCGATTGTCGCCGGATGTCCTTTCCAGCGATTGCTTGAAACCCCTTTGAAGCGTAACTCATAATTCTGTAATGGTTTAATGCATTTATTAGAACAAGAATGTAAACACATTTGCAGTGGGGTAATGGGATTCGATTCGATGCAAGCGTTTGACACCATGTCAAATTATTATTCGATTATTCTTCAATTTGATTAAAATCCGATCTAACAACACTCCCTGTCATTGGGATTCGATTTGAGAACATTGCTATCACCTCCGTCTTCAACAACCAATCTGTTAATGAGAATTTTCTTCGTGGGTTGAAGAGGCCTTGTGGTTGGTCAGTAAGGAAAGTACTTTGAAAACGGAAGAGAATTTTCTCTGATCTATTTAAAAATACGGAGGGTTAGGTTTGATTAAAATCGGATTGACCAGAAAACATTTCCTCGCGACACATTTAAATTTTAACGCATAATTGCCATACAGCCATGATTTTCTTACGTGCTGTCTGTGTAACAACCTCACGCACCGCTTTGTTGCGCATCGTCGCCACAAGACGGAGTGTGGCGTCACAGCTACAGAGGTATTCAAACAGGCCGAACAGGCCATTCCCATGCCTATAATTATCATCACAGCCGTTATCTAGACAATTTGCGAGATCTTTGATTCCCGTCCAAGTGGAAAACACCTTCGCTTGTCTGACACAACATTAGGCGACGCATTAATACCCATTGTATCCAAGATCTCCATCCTCAGATGGGATGATAGGAGAAGAAATCTTACGCAATGCATTATAGTGGTTCAGTAGTTTGCAGGTTACGCTCCCTTCCTGTGCTTCTCCGGTGAATGTCACCTTTATGCGAGGATCGCGATAAATTTAGCGAATGTGTCCATTTGTATCCCATGGTCCCCATATTCGAGTTTAGCGGTGGAAACACAGATTTTCTAGTGGGGACGTTCTTGATCTTGTGGAAATCTTTGATATGTTGAGTTCAGAAAACACTCTCTATGAAGTTACGTTTATCCAAGTTGCGTGTAACTGGTGAATTTGTGAGGCGACCATGTAACATTGCGCAAGCACAAAATCAATGCCACGACCCTAGGATGATGTATGTATTGGATTAATGAGATTCAGGGTTAATTCCGTTCGGAATTGATTCCCTAAAGGCTCATTCTCACGGTGCGATTTGTAGTAACAACTTGTAGCATACAACTCAGTTGCATGGTGAGAACATTCGTGCGATTTTAGTCGCATGCTACAAGGCGTATGAAATAGGGCAGAGCCTATTTCATGCGATTAGTTGCATGCTACAAATCGGGGGATTGTTACTACAAATCGCATCGTGAGAATGGGCCTTAAGGCAGTACATTAAAGTGAAATCTTCCGTAGTGGGTGTTGAACGTTGTCATTAAAACAATCGCATCAATTCTGTTGATTTGTTTTCCCAGAATCCTGAATTGATACATAACTTGAAAAAAACCTTGGCATCAGATAATCTTCTGCACTGTTAGCAAAGAATGTTCTTCGTGTTCAACAAAATCGCTGGTCAGCTCTACCCAGAACCACCTTGCTCTTTTGTTTGGGAGAAGCATCGAGATGTTTGAGCACACTATTGTGCTGATTTCTTTACTCCGGATATCACGTTCACATTAAGCATTCGAGATTTTTTGTCTCACTGTACGAATGTTTATGGACTATGGTAATATCTATCCTCAATTTCGTTGACCAGACACGAATACCGTTTTAGCGAATCAATGGGCTTCATGAGAATGTACACATCACAGAGGGTGCATTTTTCAAATCTGGCAACGGTCTCTCTGTCTGTCACAATCATACTGCATAATGCAGGGCTGAGGCGAACCATGACTAGGGATGATGGTCACAATCGATAAGGTTGAATGCATCCTTGGTACAGCAGGTATCGGTGTCAATCAGAGGCTGTTTCAAGACGACTGGAAGTGAAATCGATGCGGATAAGAGGATGGCGTAGACTTCCACTATACTAACAATTAGTGAGATTTAATTTTATCTCATAATATTTAGTCATGAGTTTAACAGGAAAATACACTTACCTCTAGCCTGCCAATTCCTATTCGTACGGGCTCCTTGGTTCTGTTTCCGTGTAACAGGCGCTGTCTTAACAAATTTGATCCATAGGCATAATACAGAAATCCCATCTCGGAGTTAGATTTCCAGTTTGACGGCAAACAGCATAATTGGATTCAGTACGGAAGTACGAGTTCCTATCAGGTGAAAATGTGAAAACATCCTTACAGGTCACGACTGTTGGATGTTTATAGTAGGCCATATAGTTCAAAAGGTATAACTTATATAATATAAACCGCCCTCCCGGAAAACCAGGTGAAAATCACGTTTTGTTTTTCTTTAAGGGTCAAATATAAGTGCGTCAGCGATGCAAAACCTGATAAATATATTCCAGGCATTGTAAGAACCACAGAGACATGTGTTGGTCTTTATAATATATCCGAAATATACATGGTCATACTTCTGCTTTGTGTGCAGTCAGCCGGCCCTCAATACCATGTGCAAAGATTTTGTTGCTGTTTATTATTGAACTTTGCTCTCTTATTTCGACTACATGCTTCAAATGGAAACTCGTTCCAAATGATAATCTCTGTCGAAAAAAACGAAGGAGGGGAGAGCGCCGGGAATGAGTAAATGAATGCATTGACGAATAGTGCAGAATGTCTATTATATATTACTCAGTAATATCCGTTGCATATTATTGATATATCACTAGGGGCTTTATCGTTTCAACTTAAAAACCTACGTTATTCACTGTATTCGCAAGAGTAACGCTTTTGTGCAAAAAAAATGACTACGGATTAGATTGTCATAGACAGCATATATTCTAGAATAACTCCAGTGAATAACTTTACTAATGTTGCATAACTTGCCACATGAGTAGTCTGCCTAATATTACTATACTGAAATTGTGTTTCGTATAATAGGACCAGAACATGAACTGGAAGTGCTAGTTATATCAGTTGATTGGTTAACTGGGCCTAATCCACAAACATGAAGTGACATTCACAGAATCTTATTGTATAATTGGCATTGTGCAACTAAATCATAGTAACTAGATACAGTCGATCGAATACGAGCGAGGACACATCCTTTCTACATGTTAAGTAGAAGAAACATGCATTATTTGTGAAGAGAGTAATAACGTAAAACTAAGGAAAAAATAGCATGGCCCCCGTGTGGTGACAGCGAAAGGCGAATCGTCACAAAAACATTCCCTTATGATGATTTGAGGGAAGGTACCCACATAACAAAGAATGTGTGATGGTTACCCGAGAATAACTCACACGGACGTGACGGTAGTGAACATGATTTTCGTTTGAAAGTGAAACGGGTGAAAGTTATTGTTATGTGCTGTAAAAATGCTGAAGTTTCATATCATTTGAAATGGTGATTGTCAATTGCTCTAAACTGGATTTATTCAAGTTTGAAAACGGTCGAATGTGCTCTTTCGACATTTAAGGGACATTTTCTGAAGGGATTTCCCTTCATATATCAAATATGACACCTCAAATCAAAACAATTTGTGTGTATATATTATCAGAATGGTTAGTGTTACAATCGGTTGAAATATCATTCTGGTTTGAGGTGTCATATTTCATCAAAATTAAAAATTGTGCAAATGCTTCGCTTGTATTCTACCAGAAACGTTATGTGAGCAAGTAAAAAATGCTTTTCAAGTAGACGTCGTCGTAGTCCAGTTGTTAGGCTGCTCGCTTTCAAAAACAGTGTGGTGACCAGTTTGTTGAGCTATGAGTTCGATTCACATTTGGGTCAGAAAAATTTTCTTATTCTTTCTTTCTAATATTTAACATTTGGATTTATTTATGTTATGTGAAACAATCTTCAGTTTATTCAGTTAATAAAATATAGATATAACTGTGTATACACATTTTTGCATTCACTACTACAACTCGACCCTTATTGCCAACCACCTCGCTGGGGGTCTAATAACACCCCAGCCACCAGTCAGATTTTTGGACCGGATTCGGGGCCTTCGCGCACATCGCCGGCAGTGACATCATATATAGTAAAATAGATGTTTAACGAAAATTTTGATTACTTTTCAAGTCTGCATAATACCTCCGTTGACCTAGCGTTAAAAAGAATTATCTGGAGATAATTTTCCCTGTTTATCTGGACAGAGCATATGAAAAGTAGTTCGCTCATGTGCAACACTAAAGGAGTTGTTTGGTCGGATTCAAACTGAACCGTGCGTTGGTTGGTTTCCCCTATACGTCATAGCAACGTAGTAAAGGTCAACTTCCGCTATTGGAGGCAGGGATGTTATTGGAGCCTGCGAAGTGGAGCATGCGCTGTGGGGAGGTTGCCTTATTGCAGCACACTCACACTGTAAAAAGTGGAAACATGTTTAACGTTTCATTTTGAGATGGTAACATGTTAGATGCTTCATAATGCTACATGTTTCACCCTATTTTTCAACAAAAACATGTCTCATAGACGTAACGATGCAACTATTTGGGGGTTGTGACATGTTTCACTCGCGCTGGCGTCTCACTATAACGGTCCGAAAAGGTGTTTGAAACATCAACGCTGAAACACGTGCAACCGAGTTGCATGACGACATGTGTCAAGAAAAGCGGACTACAAAAGGGATAGTACTGTCTGATACATGGAATTAGATATCAGGTCGTCTTCACACAGTTCGACAGAGAGCTTTAGCAATTTGCAAACAAAGATATTATTACCACTGCATGGCTTTCGGATATTTATTTCTGGTCTTTAGCGACCTGGAAGTTATATGTCGGTATTTTGAATTAAGGGAGTAGAGGACGTTCATTTCTAGAGGTTGAATTTTTTTTTAAATTTCAGGATTTTTTCATCAGGTTAGGAGAATATGATCCATGGAAAAAAAATAGGGGGTCACCATACTCGTTAAAAAAATATGGTAGCCAAAAGCATGTATACCACTTAAAAGCCATAACACTGAATACATATGGAAATTTGGATTTTTTCTTCTTTGATGCTCAATAAATCAAACTTCCCAAGGTCAAATTTTTCCCATTTTGCTATATAATACTAAACACATATAGTGCTTGTTAAATATGTAATAAAAACAGGGGGACACCATACTTTCTTAGAAAATATTAGCGGTATAACAGATAAACTGAGCCTTTTCAGTCCTATTTCCAGGAGGGGGTGGGGAATCGGGGTGGGTGTGGAGAATATTATTGAAGTTCCAATTTTTAGCCATTCAGAAGTTTTCTTTTTGTTTAAAGTGAATAGGAGTGAATTTGGGGGTATTCCGGAGGAATAATTTTTAACCTATGGAGCACTTTGCATCCTCCAACCGTTGAATTTAAAATGCCAATTTTTTGGTCCGTCCCATCACACTATCGACCCACCAGTAGAACGCATAAATGGTTGTGTTGTGTCTTTTGTTGATTTTTATTCCATTTTGATATGTCTGGGTACTTTTGTTAGGAAATTCAGCTTGTTTTGAAAAATCCGACAAATGACCATGTTGTAGCCCCATAAGAGCAGGGAAATGAACGTCCTCTACTCCCTTAATCGACTGAGCATTTTAATTGAATTATTTGCATAACCATTTAACTCAACCAGGCCTAGGGTATTTGAGGCCTTCCCAGGCGCCATTTCACTCTACCCCTCTCCTTCCAAATATGTCTTTGCTCATTGAGATAGAGGTCTGAACTTCTCACAACATCAGCTTAACTAAAAAGTGTGAAAAAACAATTGCAAGATGGCCGCTTTGAAGACTTCACAGTTACGTCATATTCCAAATATGCACTTTTGGTCGATTTTTGAATCCGACGTTTTGAATTTAAGAGCATTCGCTCAAAACATATGGTCATATTACGACACACCAACAAAATACATAGCAATATGTTGCCAGAATAAAAGTGACACTTATGGGGCACTAATGTGAGCAGCACTGAAAGAAATAACAACTGTGTCCTCCGTGTGATCAAAGGTACATTCAGTATTGAATTGTGAATGTGTAGCGCACCAGGAGATTTTTTTGAACAGAGTCAATACGATTGCTTACGTCATTACAGCGTTGGGCGAGATTCGGCCTTAGTGGCATATATAAATCAGAAGGAGACAGAATGGACATTATTTTTCATACGTATTGGAATATTGAATAGTGTTTAGTGTCAACAATGTTTCTACTTCATCCCACAATGTGATCACTGTTGCAAAACTCGAGACGAATCCAGCCCTCCAGCCCTGATTTTAATAATCATCTGCGATCCGTATTCCATACCCCAAAATGGAATGAAATTTCAGCCACCCCGAAAACAGAAATAGTTAATCGCGAGTAGCATGTCAGGAAAAACAACAAAGGCAGTATCATTCAGCAATTTCATATTTGTAGGCCTAAGTAATACAGTACCCATGTTCAGAAATGTTTCCAGTGTGCCGGATTAGACATGGAATACAGTATGGGATAATACTTTATCACAGATCAGACAATGTCGTGTCAACGGACCAATATGGCAAGTTGAGTAAATTACATCTTTAACTTTTAAGTGTGAATCAGTGATATAAATGAATCAAACCTCGAGCACATTATTGCTATATGAACAATTTCCACTCTATGTTAACAGGGTTCACATCAGGGATTCTGATGTACCAATCATGCATCTGTTTGAAATCATTATTAGGTTTGAGTTAACCTGAGGAGCAGTTTTATGTGTTTCTGTATATATGATTATTGCTTGTTCATATATGTTCTTGAGTTTGACTTCCAACGAATATAAGAGAATAAAACTTGATGTATGTTGATTTTTGCTGAATGTTTTCATTTCAGTACCGGTATCATGCACATGCTAGTCTGACAGTCTCCTGAAACACGTAATGGGATGTACACTGTTTTGAAACACTTCCAAGTTTGAGACATGTACAGATCCGTTTCACTTGTGACATGTCTCAAAAGTTGGGACAAAGTCATGTTTGGGCTTAGACGTTTCATTTTGAAACATGTAGTCGGCTCTAACATGTTTCAGCTTGAGACATGTATACACAACACGTTTCAAAATGTAGAACGTTACATGTTTCAAACGAACACGTGCTTATTGAAGATATGTCTCATATTGAGACATCATTAACTCATGTGAAAAGGACACGTGTTTCAATTTGAAACATGAAGCCGTTTTAATATGAAACATATACGTACTCACATGTCCCAAAAGTTGGGACAAAATCATGTTTCATTTTGAGACGTTAAACATGTCACCAATTTTTACAGTGCATAACATGTCCAAGTCACCGTGACTGAATGGGTTTAGTTTCATGGGTCAGCAATACTTCCCATGTATAAAAAACGAGGGAAACTTCATGTGTATTTTCCTGAACTGTTCTCGTTATATTTAAGAATCAGTATAGTTCTCACTATGAGCAGTAATGTACCATTCAACAAGTCGAAGTGTGAGTGTTGTCGCAAGAATACGCGTTCAGGCCAGACCAGAAAAATATCTGGTTCACAGTTAGAGTGGGTAAAACGCAGGAGTGACTTTAAAGTCAACACTGAGACGTTCATAAAGTTAGAGCGCGGTTCGCAGTTTGCAGTTCATTATTCGAGGAGACCAGCAATTATTTCCTCAGATATGGAAATCTGTATTTTTTTATTATGAGTACTTCGAACTCCAAACTCTGTATAGCAAGAGAGAATGTCAGGCTCTATATCTTTGCATATTCATATCCCAAATCTGAAGCCAGGGGGCGCTGCTAGGGGCGCTGTTATGAGTCGCTGAATGACTGGTCCCGAATAACGAACTGCGAACCGCGGTCTAACTTTATGAACGTAACACTGAGGGACTATTATGCCCTCAATGTAGGGCTATATACTAGGCCTATGTAGATATGAAATCTGCGAACGATGAGACCATCGAAGCGCCTACAGCCGTAGCCGATGATGACCAGCCCGAGGCGGGGTCAAGTTCCCGTTGTGTCATACTACCAGATATTCTACGGCAAGTTCGATTTGCAACATTACAATGACGTAGCTCGTTAAAAGAAGTTACTTTTGAAACAGCAATAATTTCACATAATCGCAAATTATTTAACTAAAAGACGATTGCGAGTTAATATATGATACATTGAGTAATAACTAATCCTTTTGTATTGTTTGAAAATGGGATAAAGATGGAATTTCGACCGAAACGAATAATTCTGTACGACTGGCCTACAAAAACGTTACTGTCGAGGAAACCTGTTCATTTAAAAATAGAACGTACCAAAATAGCACAGAGTCGACTGTGCATTTGACGTCATAAAGGGCAGCTGACCCGGCCTGGACAATAGATATACACACGCCAGTGTCCGAGGGAGTTATTCTCGGATAACCATCACACAGTCTTTGGAAGAATTCGCTAAGGTTTCAAAAGTTATTGTCCGGAAACTGCCTCTAGGCAGATTGGGATATAGCTGGAATATCGTTGAACGCGGCGTTAACCTTTAATTATCTCTCTCTCCTTGGCACGAAAAACAACCCCAAGTAAGAACTTGAGGGAAGGTACCCATATACCATCGATTTGGAAAGAATCCATGTCGGTTTTCAAAAGTTATTGTCCGGAAACGCAATTTCAACTTGGCCCACAGGTGGCGCCACCTATAAGCGCCAACCGAGATCTTGAGGCAAGATCGCCCGACATTTGAAATAGAAAATTGAATCTGTTTAGTTTTACCAAACAAGTTAACTTGTCCCACAGATGGCGTCACCTATACACAGATCTGCATGAAAAACAATCCCAAGTGAGATCTTAAGGCAAGGCGCCCATATCATAAATTTGAAATGAATCCATTCAGGTTTTCAAAATGTATTGTCTGGAAACGCAATTTTGTATTAACCCACAAGTAGCATCAGCATCAGCATCAGCATGAACAGCATGAAAAACAGTGCCAAGTGTGATACTGAGGCGAGGTACCCACATACCAAATTTGGAGAAAAAAATCGGTCCAGGTTTTCATAAGTTATTTCTAGAAACACTATTTTAACTTAGCACCCAGGTGGCGCCACCTATACAAGAATCTGCACAAAAAACAATTCAAAGTCAAATCTTGAGGCAAGGTACCCCCATCACCAAATTTGAAAAAAATTCTTCAGGTTAAATGCAATTTAATGCATGTTTGTTTGCTATATTTTTCCAGGGTTGCATGTAAATTTGGATCGCGGATGATGGTACTCGATCCAGGTTCCATCCTCATTCCATTCATATTTTTTTACAGACAACCTGATAAACATGGCATCCACAACAAGGTAGAAATTCTGAGATCTTGAATCCAAGTAACTTTTTCCTGTGTATTGAACTTTGGGGAGTTACATGACCACCTACATCACCAATAGTGAGCTTGATAATCATACTAAACACAGAATATCATAAGGTAAGTGAGTGAGGTTTGAAATAAGTATTTTTTGCAGGTTTTGTTGAATTTTTTTTCTCCACATTCCTGTATGGTTTATACGCTTGAAGGGCTGTAGTACAAAAAGGCCCTTTGAATGGATGTTTTGGGGCAGTGATGGAGCATCCTTGATCCAACTGGGGCGTGGGTTGTATCCTATTGAAGCTCTTATAAGACACAGACTGGTGCTGATACGCATATGCGCACAAGGATTAGTAGAGAAAGAGTGATTTTGGAGGTGCTGTCTATGCCCCAGGCACCTGAAGGTTATATGTATAGCAGTACATGCAGCGAAAGAAGAGAAATTCTCATGACACTGGTGGGATTCGAAAAAGCAGTGCGGTTACCAAAGGATGGCACGTTCAATAGTAGCCATGGGAACGAATATACCTTAGGTACTGTGTGTAGAATCCCGGACACTATATGCGGTACTTTGTCGAGACTAATGATAGTGTGTGTTTACTGGGGTGATGGTGGTGGTGGTGGCGGCGTTGTTGAACGCCCGTCCTGAAGCAGATGCAGACAGATGAGACAAAGAAAATGAACACGTTCACAAATTTTGTGTAGTTTATTCTCCCCAATGTTACATCCTACCCGTACCCGTTGGTTATGTTTAAAATTCAAATGTGATGTCCGTGTAACAGACGCATCGACGGTTGCTCTTGTTCAATCAGAAGCCTCCATTTGATGTTGCATCTATCATATTCTCTCTTGCTTGTTAAATGTATTCTCGGCTGCTTTTGTCCATTCAGAAGCAGCCATTTAGCGTTGCGTCAACCATCGGCCAATGTTTGCCCTGGTCCGTTTGACTTATCTCTAATCGTCGTCGGATAGGCCAGGATACTGCACCGGCAGCATGTCCTGGAGCAGCTGTCTCGAGGCGCATTTGGATGTAAGTCTGCCGCAAGTTATTTTGTACGGCGTCTTCGATCACCGCAGCGTGGGTTTTAGCAGATGGTCTCACAACACGATCCCAAGAGGTGGGCTCTTCCTCACTCAGGCTTGTGGCCCCATGAAGTGTAGCCTGAGTATGAGCAAGCAAACTGTCTGTATTAGTGCATCGGTATCAGTCGGTGGACTATTAGAATAAGCTGTTATAATCTCAGCTTTTGCATTGGCTTCTTGGGCCTCGGTGTCTTCATACTCATGTATAGTCTTCTGGTGTCACATCATATCGTAGTGTCTGGGGAACGCACTCAGAACGCGAATAATCCATGTTGACGATTGAACGTAGGTTGTGCATGTCTTTGAGATACGCTTGCTTTTATGGAAGTAAAACAGTAACGCTTAGCTTAACTCTTCAACGCCATGATGAAAGAGCTCAGAAGCTAATTAATGAAAATGCAGCGACGCCCATCAGCGCCTGTCGTTAATCCTTAACGTCCGTTTCAGCATCTTAATGTCCTATCCTAACGCCTTAACACCGCAGCTTGACGCCTTAACGCCCTATCGCATTGTCAACCGTACAATCACAAACACATGCTTTGGTTATTGGCTCTTGACCTTTGATGAAAGTGACTCATCACCGAAAGTGACGTTACTACCGGTATTGACGTCTCCGCGTGGATGTATGCCCGCATGATGGCGCCGCAAGTGACGTCATCACCGGAGGTGACGTAATCACCGGAAGTGGCCTCGTCGCAAGCATATAACTTGCAGGCTATAGGGTGCACAAGCTTACCGGTGGCACCATCAGGTATGACGTAACCCTTACGGTGATTACGTTACTTCGGGTGATGACGTCATTTACGACGCCACCTGGTGAGCACACATCTACGTCCGGTGATGATGTCACTTCCTTCCAGGTTCAAGGGTCATTTGTCACAGCATGTGTGTGTGTTAAGGCGTTACGATTGGGCATTAAGGCGTTGAGACGGGTGTAACGACTGGCGTAACGACAGGCATCACTGCATTTTGATGAATTAGTGTCAACTCCATGGATATTAGACCTATCAGAGCTTCTAAGCTATTTCGCCACGGTGTTCAAGCGTTAGGCTAGGCGTTGGTTTGGCGGGCGTTACTGTGTTACGACCATGAAGCAAACGTATCCCAAAGATGTGCACATTCGACGTTCAACCGTCATCATGGGTTATACATGCGCGTTCACCAGACATTACGATATGATGCGACACCAGAAGAATATACATGGGTATGAAAACATCGCAGCGCAAGGAGACAATGCAGATGATGGGTGTATACTAGCTGGGTGTTTTTAATCCACGGACATATAACGATACAAAGACTGCTAAGAGTCTATATAATAATACAGAGAGATCGATCTCTGATAGTCAGATTACATCCCAGGGAAGCCTGGGAGATCGAATAACCCACCCTTTGGGGTCGTATTGTGACAGCAGCTACTACTACCCACGCTGCGATGACAGGATAACTTGCAACAGCCTTGCATCCAAATACGTCCCTGCATCAGGAAAATCGTTATGGCGATCTGTCAATAGTATAGTCTGCAGACGATTGAAATGACAAGCGACTCCACGCGTAGGTCCATCTTGAAGACCAAGCATCACCTGGAGAAGGACTGCCCTCATCGAGACCCTGCAAACTTCTATCAAAATGCGCAAACAGCTGTTCCAGGACATATTGACGGTACAGCATCCTGGCCTGCCTGACGAAGATTAGGGATACATCTGACGGACAAGAACGAACATGGCCGAAGGTTGACGCAAAACCAAATGACGGCTTCTGATTGGACAAGAGCAACTGTCAATGGGTCTGTATTTTCACCTGTATATGCCGAGATTCTGCTGGTGAACGTTTCGTCCCCGAGGCCCGCCCCCTGTACAGACCTTTTGGTTTTTGATATATGTTGGCATTGTGGGAAGTTGATGCTGGTTCGACATCGGGCCTTACAGACTAGTCTTTTGTGTTAAATGCCGTCATTTTCATCTGACGACGATACAGCTCACCAATCCCCAGTGTACGAGTTGTCAGCATTCCCATCATAGCTCTCTAGATTTGTATCTAATACCGCTTATACCGGTGCTAGGGGCCGTGTGGTCATGTCATCCAAGTTGCCACATGAACAGGTACAATAAAAGCGTACCTGAGATACAACACATATCACGAATCGTTAGATTATTGGCCTGTGCTTTAGAATAGGTTAACCAGAAGACTATACTGTGAAGTCATGTGGCTCTGTCAGTATGTCGGCACCTCTTCCCACACCCCATGGCGGAGCTCCACTTGCCATTAGGCTCAGCATAGTGCTGCAGATAGTGTCGGGGGTCCTACACAGAATACCTAAGGTATATACGGACTTATGGCCGTGATTACAACGTGCCAGCCTTTAGTTGCCCTTCTCTAACCCATGAGCGCTTCAATATGACACCCTATTATACGCCCTACAAGGCCCATTTGGACCACGGATGGCCCACTTCGACCCCAAGACGTCCATTCTAATGCTCGACTGCACAAGCGCAAGGCAATTCCACAACAAATCATCCAGGTCGAACTCGGTTGAGCGCTTCATTATGCCCCTCACACGACCCATTCGGACCACGGGTCATCCACCTCTAGCCCAAAACATTCATTTAAGTGTTCTTTTTTCTACCATTCCGTTGCTGCGCATGAGCTGATTTCCGGCAGTTCCCCGACACACCAGTCCAGTTGGACCCACTCCACGAGCGCTTCAATAATGTCAATATGACATGGCTCATCTGGAAGAAGGATGGTCCATCTCTGCCTCAAAACGTCCACCCAAGTGCCCTTTCTCCACTATTTCCTGATTGCGCAGACTGAGAGCAGTTCCACTACACACCACCCCGTCGGACGAGCGCTTCAATATGAGACCCGATACGACCAATTTGGTCCAGGGATGGTCCACCTCGACCCCAAAACGTCCACCCAAATGCTTTATTTCTACTACTGTCCGACTGCGAATGAGATGGTTGAAACCGGAAGTCACGTCATCAGTGAACCTGGCGTCATTCCGGAAGTCTGGTGACCAGAAATGACCTTGATCCGGACGTGACCTCGCACCGGAACTGACGTTACCTCAGCGTGAGGTCATCACCCTCGCCCTCAATAATAATACATCTCAGGGCTTAATACTGCTGTGCTCATTCGTGTGTCATTATGTCGCGATTGTCATATTGTTAGTTTGTCAATAAACGGAATGCTTGTTATTTCAAAGTCCAATGCCTAGTTCTGAGTCTGTGTATGTTAATGTGTCAAAACAGAAATCTCGAATTGAGATTGATATTTTTCAATACCTACACAACTTCAGAAGCGAGAATTCTGTCCTGACATATGATAGAGTAGTAATAATAATTAACAGAATTCGGACCTTAGGAGCCTTGGTAACTACGGAAGACAGTGCTGAATAATCATGAAATGTGTCAAAGCAGATGAATCTCGAATTTAGTTTGGTATTTTTCATTTCCTACAGAACTCCAGAAGCGAGAATTCTGTCCTGACACCTTTGATAAAAAAAAACACAGTAATAATACTGTACAAAACATGCACCTTATCGACCTTGGAAACTGTGGAATACAAGCGTCTAGTCCGTCATTCAATATTCAGCCGTCGTCCATTAAAGAATTTCCGCGTCCATAATCCAATGGCCTAATTCATATAATAACAGTGGCACTAAATTAAAAGTATAAATCATAATATACGTAAAACTAGAATGATTTCCAGCAAGACAGAAGCGGTCAACAGTTTTCAATGATGCCAGCAAGTCATCATGATGTTTAAAAAATATCAAATTCTGAATCCATATGATTTACGTTGTAAAGTCGTTATCTAGGATATGATGTATCTCAGTCACGCTTTGATTGTGACTGTTCATATGAACACCATGAGGATCTTGAAGTACATGGGTTCATACAGCCCCTAGCCCCGGGTTAAGCGAAATTAGACACAAGTTACGAAACGTACCGCCATAGATCTTGCACGCTATGCTCGTATTTTGCTATCAACATGCGATATGTATCGTCAAATTTGAGAAAATTCGAGTGTAGACGCTTGATGATATAGCCCTCTTTTATTAAAGTTCATTAAAGACATTGAAAGAAACAGCATACATATGAAATGGGTCAAAGCAGATAAATCCCGAATTGAGATTGATACATTTCAATACCTACAGATATCCAGAATCGAGAATTCTGTCCTGACACCTTTGATGAAAAATAGTACAGAACACAGAACAGTAATTCTGTACAGAACATGGACCTTATGGATCTTGGAAACTATGGACGACATTAAACAGCGCTACAGCACAAACGTCACTAGAAGCGATAATTCTGCCTTGACACCATTAACAAACCGTAATAATACTGTATATCAGCAGACATGTGCGAAGCACATAGCAAGCAAGATCATAATATTGGAGATTATAAATCATTAATATTCATTGTATTGATGATTAGGCTTGAGCCTTGTTGAGAGTTATGCTTGGGATATACATAAGATATACTTCCCAAAATATCCGAAACAACTGCTTTGATGTACATGAGTACATAGAGTGTCCTATACTCAGGCTGTTGTAGGGTCAGAACATACGTGGAGAGTGGGTATGTTTACGGGCATTTTTTTGTATGATATTGAACCCTACAGGTAGGTTTCCAAGAACATACTGTTGATGTGACAATTTTAATACTAAATTTAGATGACCCCCTAAATAATTTTGAAATGTTGAATAAATGGAAAAATCAGTGACCTTTAAAGAGTAATTTATAGAACACTGTATCCACAAATCTCATTAAATGTGGTAGATTACCAAGAACCTACTGTGGGAAAACATGTAAATTGCAATAGTAATTATGAGATGACCCCCCACCTACAACGATAATCAAGATAACCTTTGATATTGCTTTAAAATTAACAAGAGATAAAAGAAATCATTGAAATATACACATTACGGCATAAAAACATTTTTGTCAAGTATTGCTGAAGTCAGATGTTTGGCAATCTTAGATAAACGCTTAGTAGACATTGAAAATGTATAATTTTGACAGATACTTCCTGTTCACATCACAATTATGTGAATGTCATTACATTGAATAACTTAGTAAACAAGCGTTCTGAGAACCCCAACATCTCGCCTTGCGGGGTCATCCGCCGAAGGTGCAGCAGTATTGAAAGCATACATGTAGAGCAAACAATAAGGTCTGGAATAGGTGATGTGGTACAGACAATAATGTCCGGAATAGATTATCTGGTACAGACAATAACATCAGTCCCACGTGGGATTACTGGCATATAAGTTAATCCCATGTAGGATGGATAGGTCAGTGCCGTCGGATTACTGGTGCATAGGGCAGTCCAGTGTGAGATTACTGCTGGATAGGTTAGTCCCATGTGAGATTACTGCTGGATAGGCCAGTCCTGTGTAGGATTACTGCTGGATGGACCAGTCCCGTGTGTTATTACTGATGGATAGACCAGTTCCTGTGGGATTACTGCTGGATAGTCCAGTCCCAAGTGGGATTACTGCTGGATAGGCCAGTCCTGTCTGGGATTACTGCTGGATAGATGAGTCTCGTATGGGATTAATGGTGGATAGGACAGTCCAGTGTGGGACTACTGCTGCATAGGCAGTCCAGTGTGGGGTTACTACTGCATACAACACTCCTGTGTGAGATTACTGTTGGATAGGCTAAACTTGTGTGGGATTACAGTGGGATAGGTCACTTTCATGTAGGATGATGGCTGGATAGGTCAGTGCCATGTGGGATTAGTGCTGCATATTGCACTCCAGTGTCATATTACTTCTGGATAGGTCAGTCCCGTGTGAGATTACTGCTGCATAGGCCAGTCCTGTGTGGAATTACTGCTGGATAGGCCAGTCCCATGTGGGATTACTGCTAGATAGGCCAGTCCAATCTGGGATTACTGCTGGATAGGCCAGTCCCGTGTGGCATTACTGCTGGATACATGTAGGCCAGGGCCATTTGGGATTACTGCTGGATAGGTCAGTCCTGTGTGAGATTACTGCTGGATAGGCCAGTCCCAAATGGGATTACTGCTGTATAGACCAGTCCGGTCTGGGATTACTGCTGGATAGTTAAGTTCCGTATGGGATTACTGCTGGATAGGTCAGACTGTCCCATGTGGCATTACTGCTGGATAGGCCAGTGCCATTTGGGAATAAGGCTGGATAGGTCAGTCCCGTGTGGGATTACTGCGGGAGAGCTGTGACCTAGGAAAACATGAAACATGTCCCCCAAGTTTTATAATCATCCCACGAAAGATTCAACAAACTTTCCATGTACAGATCTACATGTAAATTTTTGGCCAACAAAAACCTTATCAATGGAAATGTACAAAGTCTAAACTGCAATAATTAGGACCAAAATTCATATTTAATGTCATATTTCTTAAATAGCACATGCACATCCTCGAATCGCATTGAATTTGGGTAGCAAGTGTCAAACTCATCCAATGAAAGCTGACAGCTTCAGAAAACTTTCCATGTACAGGTGTACATGTTTTTATTGGCAGATTACGTAGACAAAACCCTCAAAATTTTAACAAAAATTCATATTTCATCTCCTAAATAGCACAGGTACATCTTCTAATCATAAGAAACATGTGTACCAAGTTTCATAATCATTCAATGACAGCTGCCAACTGCAGTAAACTGTGGTGTACAGATGTACATGTGCACTTCCGCTAAACGCAAAACTCTATCATTTGCCATAATTTGGAGAAAAATTAATATTTCATCTCAAAAATAGCACAGGTACATTCTCTAATCATAAGAAATATGTGTACCAAGTTTCGTAATCATCCAATGAGAGCTGACAACTTTAGCAAACTTACCATGTACATGTATACATATAGAGGCCTACATGTACAATTCACCTAAACAGAAAACTCATCATTTGCCATAATTTGGAGAAAAATTAATATTTCATCACTAAAATAGCACACGTACATCCTCCAATCATAAGAAACATGTGTACCAAGTTTCGTAATCATCCAATGGGAGCTGACAACTGCAGCAAACTTACCATGTACATGTACATGTATACATGTAGAGGCCTACATATACAATTTACCTAAACAGAAAACTCTATCATTTGCCATAATTTGGAGAAAAATTAATATTTCTTCTCAAAAATAGCACAGGTTCATCCTCTAATCATAAGAAACATGTGTACCAAGTTTCATAATCATCCAATGACAGCTGACAACTGCAACAAACTTTCTAAGTACAGATGTACATGTGCACTTCAGCTAAACGCAAAACTCTATCATAGGGATTTTAACATTGGAGCACCCCGGGGGTAGTACCCTCAGGTGGCATACCCACTCCCCATATTTTTTTTTTATTTCTTCTAATTTTTCTAATTTTTCTAGATTTTTTTTGAATTTGCTAAACCAGAAACCTTATCATTTCCAGGCAGGGGACACCGACACCGACACCGATGACATCCTCTTTCCCCCCTCACAATATCTCCCCTTGACTTCGTAAGGCGAGATAAAAAACCATAATTGTGTATTTAGAAAATATTTCATTGGGAATTTGGATATGACCACCGAGTGACGTCATGATTCAAGATAGCTTAACATAAATGTTATCAATCGATTCCCCGTTTAATGGAGAGAGAATTGCTACCTCACTACTGTGCATTGGTGTAAAATGAATAAAGTTATTAACACTAAAGCAAACCCACCCCCTTTCTTTTTTCGTGACGATAAGGCTCGATATTGGTTCGTTTGAATGGATTTTTTACCTTACGGCAATATATTTCAAGACCACATCCGGTCTAACAAAAATGTACATAAAATAAGCTTTCAAATGACATAAGATGTGGCCGTGTGTACGGGGGAGGGGGGGTGCATTTTACTCCTAAAATAAGGCGTTTTTGCCAATCACCGCTCGTCTATGGGGCCACGACAAGTGTAATCAGTCGATATCGGTCAACTAGTATTTGCTCATACTGTGGGTCGGGTCAACTCAAGCAAAATAATGTAAGTGCCATTTTCCATGTTACAATGTCTAGCCTACAACTGGGATCTCCTAAGGCTTGAATATTCCTAACAAATGCAAACTGAAAGTAGGCCTAATGTCCCGCAGCATATTGCAATATTAAACAGAACAATACGATGCACCATACTGGTTGCTAAATAGATAGATACATTTGAGTTCAATACAGAAGGCACATTACCCGTCAGGTAAATACTTAGCTGTAGCCCATATGCTCTTAAGCTCAAATGAGACACTATATTCTTACCTGTTAGGCCTATAGGCCTATATATAGATGTAAAGGGATGAATGGGAAGTGGCCAAAGCAGCTGTTACTCAGATACAGACAAGTATTATGGTATACACTTGAACCTAACGGATCAGTCACTCACCTTGGTAAGATCTTTGTAGAGATGCAAACACTCGCTGGGCTGTGTGAGCCATATTTTATTATTGAAACATCATTCGCCAGGCAGAGTTGGCTCCCTTCGTATCTTTCAGGTCTTTCTCAGTGGATTGCATGTCAGTCTCCATACAAAGCTACGTACGGTCCTCCGGATTGTACTTTTGTCATACGTCAGCCTTTTTGGTCAGGAAAACGTCTTTTGGCACTCCCTGAGCAGAGCTATTCTGACAAATATCTTTATTGGGAGCGGCCTAAAACTGGCGAAGTGTTTTGGTAATTAATTGTCCTTGAATCAGGCAACACTATTGGGCCTAATTCACCACAGCCGAGTTAAGCATATTTTGCAAACAGCAGACCCCATAATTGGTTATAAACAAAATTGGCCACCTTGTTGAGAGCCAACGGATTTTAATCTATATAGCTCTCTGACGAAGCTTATAGTAAAAGCAAAAATACACATCATCTTAAATTGAACATCATATTTAATCGAAATCAAAACGTCACACACATGTATTGGAGGGTGGAATCAGATATTATAAATCGAGTCCCCCCTTATTAATATTCCCCCTAAGTTTCCCCCTGGAAAAAATCCCCCCCTACCTTTCGGATTTCTCAATGTTAGGTAAAAACCACATAACAAAATATAAATATATCGTGATATAAGTATATATCGTGAATAGTTAACTATATTCATGATTAGGCTAGGCCCCTGATGAGAGATATGCCTGGGATATACATTAGATATATTCCCGAAACTATCCGAAACAACTGCTCTAAGGTACATGTTAGTACATACAGTGATGTTATAGTAACTATAGCAGGTGTAGGGTCAGAACACCCCGAGAAAGTGGGAGTGTATATGAACATCTCTTCATACATTACCAAGGTAATATTGCATGACTCAAATAAACCATGTATATATTTTTTTTTGCATGCACGCTTTCCACGGTTATATCCAGAAGGAAAATGCAGAGGTTTGGAATATTCCATGACCCATCCGGATGCACTGTAGTGCAAATCTCCAGATGAAATGGAACCGGACGGTGGTGAAACCTGGATAGCGGTCGTAATCACAAGAACATATCACATCTGCTATAAGCTCGTGTAATGGGGCATTACACACGGTAGACTGATAATTTAATGCTGAGTATCACAGAGTTTTGAAGAGATCGATTTCAGCCTAGATTTGAGGCTGATTATATCTTTAAGTGATAAAAACTCTCAAACAATGAGTAAATGCATCCTTAATACATTTTTTGTTAATTTCATCCTTCAGTGAATCATAAGAACAACTCAGAAGTTTTTCCAAAATGTTGTCTTTCTTTGTGTGATACGTGCGTTGTCATCTTATCTCTGCACAATTATGGCATGCCTTGTATTGCCCGGAGTTTTGTGAGTTGGAAATATATGTTAGGCACAACAGTGTGTATTTGACCCTCGTATACATCCATTAGTTAACTATTTCTCTCAGGCTATAATAGGCACAAATCCCGGGCGTGTGCCTAAGCTGATCTCCGTCATTCTTGCACATGGGGAATATGGCTGAGATATAATTGGTTCAGTCCAGACTGGTTGAAGATCGCGAAGTTCTAAGTATCGAACAAGGCAATGACAATATTCTATACGATTCATATACAAAAGATTCATATTCTAGAATGGATTCAAGAAAGATGGTTGCTATTTTACCCATATGCCCTAACCTGTTAACAACCAAATTTCAACAGTTACAAAACTCAATGCCTGGAATATCAAAGAATCTGCATCCTTGTTATTGCCAGTATTTGTCTATTGTATCTGTATTTCACTTTATGAGTTCATTTGCATGAACAAATCACACCAAACGACATACTATTTGAAATGCAATACATCAAGGAAACTTGAACATATCTTAAAGTGAACGCAGTCAAGTACAAAGAGCAGTGAACAGTGATGTCTTTTACGCGTAATAAAGGTGTATATTGTAATGAAACATACACATTTTGCGCCAATGTTAAGTTATGCATTAGTCTCAATAAATAATTCGTTGATTCTTTCAGAAGACTTAACATTACGAGTGATTATATAAAGGTATTGTTTCATATTTATTGTGACCTCTTGGCCTGTAGCGTATCATTTCACGGTCGACCTCCCAATAAATATTTGACCGTATTCGACGATTTCACAGTTATGTGTATTGATCGTTCTGGAGACCAATCATGAAGGTTTATGAAACAGTTTTGTCATAGTTTTTGACAATCATTTGCAAGAGATATAACATTGGGATCATGGCAATCCCATAGTAATCATCCAATAGTTGTTTATCTCCAGCATTTGGAGAACGTTCGCGATTTCGAACTTTTGAGATGAATTTCAGAATTTAGGGTTATCATTTACCGATAGGCTACATAACAGTACAACATCTATTTATCACGTAAAGTTTCAATTTCTTGATTGCAAAATCACAGTCTGCGTCACGTGATGGTCATCCTGATCTTCAGCCCCGCAATCTCTCCATTTCTTGACCTGAGAAGAGAACCTTGTGTCTGGTAAACTGTTTGCTCTTTCGAAAGATAGTATCTGTTCCATGTAACCAGTCTAGTACCCCTAATACACCATAATTTTGGTTGAATCTGGAAAGAAAAGGATAAAGGTGTGAAAGAATACATGTGTGAAAGGGTACAGGTGTGAAAGGATACATGTATAAAAGGATACAGGTGAGGAAGGATACAGGTGTGAGCTGCTGGGTGGTTGTGTTGTGGGCATAGGGTCTCGGGACAAAATTCTCGTGGTCTGGGATAGGTGAAAATGGGATGGGTTGTCCGCCTATGTATACCCTTTTGAACATATACCACGGTAGGTTATAGGAAACCTTATATAGACAGGGATTCCACCTCATTGTCCAATCTAATTAAAATTAAATCCTATCTGCTCTTCCATTTGGATATGTCGCTTGTCGGACCTAACAGGCTTGCAGTAACTCGAGCGTCAACCAATCCTGAGAACTCTTCATAGTGTTTTGAAGGGAACATTAATGGTAGAGAATTTTTGGTTGGCTCAGCCGAATCAGACGTCGCGATGACGGGGTTTCTTTTGATGTTGCCGCGGTCCATGCCTTGTGACACCATAATACGGGGTAGAGACGGTAAACCTATTTCACCTCCCCGACTGCAAGTGGATTAGTCAATATGCGAACCTGATGTCATTATGCTATTAGATATTCATAGCATGGGCGCTCAGACCACCCAATTCAATTGAAATGCGTAAGATCCTATAAAGCGAAATGCACGATTGGGGAGCTTTGATAGGATACTAATTCATTAAGATTGCTATCTATCCTACCTCAAAAGGTGTGGGCTGCAACATATTGTTGAACCATCAACTACCTTTTAGCCCTTTCGACTGCCTTCTCAGTAGTAGAGAATTCATAGAAAGTGGTCCGTTGACCTTGCATATCATTATATCACGTGTCCGGGAATGACCTTTGACCCTGTGCAAGCGTACAAACGTACCGGGAACACCGTTGCGCAGGATCAGAGGTCAGTTCCAGTAACGTGATTTAATGAAATGTATAGCTCTGTGTATTCTATATAAACACATGCCAGTACAAGTCGGAGCGTGCCTGGAAATTCCCGTTACGTCATCAATTCGGAAGTAAGCAAGTCTCTATAAGATTTGGCGATGGGCGATATGTCATCAAAATGCGTGTACAGCAGTAATACATCGAGAGTTACATGTATACGGTATACATACATCGTGTATTATTACTTGGCTACGTAGTTTTTACCCTATAGTATTATAATATGGTATGGGTGCGCACGATAGTTTCGTATGAATGGTCCATCTCTGGTTTCATAATAAGGAGGACCGACCGTTTTTGACCACATAGTCATTTTTTCTACGCTTATAGTTGCTGATATCTACAGTAACATCATGTTGGATATTGCCATTCTTTCAAACAGACATATGCGATTTGGTGGCTGGTTCGCCTATAGACCGTGCGGGGTCAGTTAGTACCGTTTCAATGACCTCAGCTATGTCCCTTTGGCGAGCGTGAAAATCATGGCTCTTGCCAATCTCAGTAAACTCAGATATAATATCAAGGAATATCTCCCCGATACGCCATCTTGGTTTACCTAGATTGGGCTCTTTCGACAAGAAAATTTGACAAAACCTGGTAGATCAATGTCCCTTTTTCACCTTTAAATTGGCCGCTCAATGTAGAAGACAAGAGAGTGTAGTTCGACGAAATAGCTTTTACAGATTTCTCAGGGAAACGGGCCGAATATGACCTTTCCTCTCCTTTCTAAGGGTTTTCCAGGAAAATTGAAGAAATTTTAAAGGAGATTGCAAAGGTTTCAATTGTTTTACTAGATAAATAGCATTTTCCCTGATACAAATGTTACAAACATTCTCTTTCAGATGGCATGGATATAACAGGTTTCTGTTGAAGATTATTTGACTATTGGTAACCGATGAGGAAACCCCATTGTTTATTTCCTGATGAACTGGTTAAGTCTACAGCACACCTTATAGGCCTATGAATTTCAGCATGATATAATGCCTCTCGCAGAATGTGAACATGCAATCTGGCGGTCACGACGTCCGCCGATCGATTCTGAAACAGGGTGGGGCTTACTATGGGGAATTCCAGTAATTCCATCACTAAAGTCGAGTCTGTGCTGGTCAAGGGGAATTTCACTGGAAAGTCTGACGTTCATGGAATGTCCAGCGGGGAAATCTGGTCTCCGCCATTCCGGTAAAATGTCAAGCATAATATGGGCACCCCTTTTTCTCCACTTTCCCATACCCTGAACGGGAGGGGCTAGAGACATGGGGATTTCAACCAATGAGACGACTGGACCCAGGCTTTCTCCACACGGTAGTGTAAGGATGGGAACAGGGCTGAACATACGCAGCGGAAAGTGGAGCGCTTTCCAGTTAACCATAGGGTCTAGAGACATAGAGATTTCACCCAATGTTACACAAGGACCCAGGCAGTATGGCTGCACAGGCGCAACTGGAAATGGAACGCTATACCGAGAACTGGAGGGGCTAGAGACATGGGATTTCTTCAAATGAGAAGCCTGGACCCAGGTTTTTAACCTAGAGTAGTATGGGATTGGCAGTAGGGCTTTGCAGCCGGAAGTGGAACACCGTATCGAGAACCAAAGGGACTGGAGACATGGGGATTTTACTCAATGAGACGCCTAGGCGCAGGCTTTCGCCCTAGAGTAGTGTGGGCGAGAGAGATGAGCCTGGTCATGCGCAGCCGTAGGTGGAAGGTTGTACCGAGAACTGGATGGCTTAGAGACATGGCAAATTCATGTAATTAGACAATGGGGCCCAGGCTTTAGCCCTAGAATAGTGCGAGAAGGTCATATTGTTGCACTTGAACAACCGGAAGTGGAACGCTATACCCAGAACCAGAGGGTCTAGAAAGATGAGGATTTCATCCTACGCGATGCCTGAACCCAGGCTTTCGACCTAGAGTAGTCTAGGAAGCGAGGTTCAGCTGCGCATGCGCAACCGGAAGTGAAACACTATATCCACCGAGCGACTAGAGACATGGGTATTTCACCGCTTTCCGCTAGGACTAGATGTGGCGCCTTAACGTCCTACCTTAACGCCTTCGCTCCATATCTTAACAACTAAACGCAATTTATTAATGTCTCCACGCCTGTAATGCTGATTAGACAGTATAATTTTCATTTCACAGCCGTGTCAGATTAAGTGCAGTTGCTGGGCCTCGCTAAAGAGACGTTGACTACCAGCACATACTATCTATTTTCGACATTTTTGATCCGATATACATGTTTTGGGTCTCACTGAAGTGGTCTCTTTCCCTACAGTACCCTCTGCCTCTTAGTAGTAAAAGGATATACAAGGCAATACTCAGTGATACACTCACTTCAAGTGATGGTAGTCGTGGAATTCTGGTGAAGGTAGGCCAGGTAGATGGTAACCGCTGTGGTGTATGACCGTGCCCAGACTGGCCAGTGTATACCACACCCATGTTGTCACCGGGTGAGATCCACACAACAGCGGACCCGCAAACAAAGGGATAAGGTTAGAAAAAATGAACTCGATTGGATGAGCATAAGCGGCCACTATCGCTATTGGTGCCGTCCATTCGTGGTGCTGTTTGTGTATGGTTTTGTAGAAAAGGGGATGATGAAGTAATCTGTATGAAATAAGAGAAAACAGATCTATATGGATTATCAAACTATATGAGTAGAATTGATAAATTTCCACTAATTAATAAATACATGAAGTTTAATCTCCATACTACGCTCGCGTACAGCAATAACATGGTCAGAAAAACATAATGGCACAGAGTCATTCAGACTCCAGCTATCTCTGTATAACGTCCGTTACGTGCTATCTCTGTATAACGTCCGTTACGTGGCCTTCTGGGCGGTTAAAAGTCAACTTCGACCTGCCTATACCCAACTGTAAAGTTTGTAATAAATACTGTCGTCAAGTGATTGTAAACTTCAGTTTGTTACTAACGGAAGCACAATGATAAACACAATGACTACTCGGTTTATATAGTCGAGGGGCATATAAAACTTAAATTTAGCTGGATTACTAGATTACGATAAAGATAAAAAATATCTGCGTTTCTGATCAGCACACATCTCAACCATTTTTCGCAGAGTTATCTCCCTTGTCCAAGGTTTCAGTCATCAACATATAATTTGTCTTTTATGCGGTGCTAAGCGTCGCACAAGGCTGTGATAGTGTTGGAAATTTAATGTTTTGGGTTAGAAAAATGATATAATATGATTTAATATATATAAATGTATATCACCGTCACAAATCGGAGCTTTTCAGGATCTTGGACCAGAAACAAAAGAGCTTTACTTCGCCCAACGGAGGCTAACCATCTTGCCGAGCTTTTCATTAGAAAATAGAAGTATCTACGTATGATTGTACCATTCGGATGATGAGGCTAACCTACCTGTGAGAATAATAAAACAAAATTTCCTCCATTAAGACACACACTGCGAGCTCAGCGATGATTCGCCCAGTACCGGGGACCTCGTCTGACACCCTCATCCCCATCCACGTCTGTGCGGGGTACAGAAGTAATAGCATAGGAAACCCGACCAGTAGTTGATTGGTAAACACCGATCGTAATACATGTTTCACCTGTTGAAAACTGACCTGAAATCAAAGTTTGTTTATATTAAAATATCCGAAAGATCCCAGAAACTTGTTTTGTCGTTTCACATACAACACGAATGAGTTGGTTACATGAACGAAACTAGTTGGCAAATCGTATGCCCCTAAATAACCATTTCTGGAAAGGGAATGATCTCCCTCTGAATCACTGTTCCTCCTTAATGTCGAAGGTATGGAAATCTCCTCCCGGTAAGTAATCGCCTCGGTTTCGGTTTTGAACTATTTTGAACTCTTTCAATCAATGATGTTCGCGTGTGTAGCTAGAGTCAAGTGTAAGCAGAGGTACTTCGAAACCACAGTGACTTGATCAGCAGTGGGTATCTCCGTCGATGTGGCTGTTGTAAAACAAATATATATTTTAGAGAATAAAATTATTGCACAACTTTTCATACACAACGATGACAGTGGATATAAAAAAAATGCGTTCTGTCTAAATTAGCGACAGAACAGTGTATTTCTGGCGAATCTGATTGATTCTGAAGTATTTCTTTCGAAGGTTTGCGAATCTCCGAAGGATTATCTGTTGTCCAGAACTTTGTTCTACAATCCATCTGTATTGAAATTCGAATATTGTACCATTTCAGATGAACTATCATTAATCTATGCAAATTCCTGGAAACTGAAAAGCAAAAATACGTCCGAGAAAGTGACAATGGTAACGGTTTGGAATTAAAAACTGTGTTCTCCACATCGTGGTAATCTGATGTTCCTTTGTATGCTGGCTTTCTCTTGTGCATCACTTGTTACCGTAAAACGCCAAGGTATGCTTGTCGCAAAGTTTTGTAACCCATAAATTGAGAAATTGTGTCATTCTTTCGCAAAAGCAGCCTCAAATTGCTTTAGGATAATAGCATGAACACCCCTTGACATAAATATACTGTCAAACTGTTCGAATATGTGTTTGAATCAGGGGGTTTAGGAGGCTGGGGTCACACCTTAAAACTTGATTGATCAACACCACCACAAATCCTGATAAAAAGAGGACGAGAGCACAGGCGACTTGTATCTAAGTCCAATTTAACCCAACATCGTCGCCGTCGACGTCCTGTGTCTGTCCCGTGTTGACATTGTCTCGCAGCTGGTCGGTGGCTTCAGCATGTTGTTGTTGTCCAGCTCCGGATTTCTTCTCCAAAGTTAGGTATGACGGCTTAAGCTCAACGTAATGTACCATGAAGGTGTAGAGTTAACCGTAAACACGAAAGGCAGTTACCATAAGAGTTGGCTGACTCAAAGTGCCGATCGCAATACAGATCTTTTTATAATTTAATCTTGCCTCTCAACAAAAGATCATTAGGATGCATTTCAGGAATGCATACGGGAGGAATACGATTTTTTGCGTTAGGGCAACAATTGAGGACTACTTTGCAAGACAGAAAATTAATGCACCTGTACGTCAGAGTTGTATGTTGGGGAATTTCCTTTAATATGTTATGTAAAAACCATAGCTCATCATCATATCTCCTTAGATTTCAAGGTTATGGAACATTTGTGGGAGGCGATGTATCGTGTATTTCCGGCAAATGGTGTTCACACGATACACTTGAAGCGATTGGAAGCGGTGTTTCTGAAGAAAAAAATGGACAGTATCCCGATTTCTTTGCCACAAAACTTTGTGAGTAGCATGCCATGGTGTGTTACGCCAATAACTGACGTTCGACGTGGAAATCCAGCATACCAATGAATATCGACAGACTACAATTTTTTTTAAAGCATTTCTTAAATTTGAAATGATATCCATCGAAAGTATTCTGGAAAGGAAATCGATTTTCATTCGCAATGACGTTCCCAGGATTTTGCATAGATTAATGATAGTTCGTCCGAAATGGTCCACTATTTGAATTCCAATACAAGTAGATTGTCGACCAAAGCTCAGTAAAAAAAGTAATCCTTCGGAGATTCATGTATTCATGAATGAAATACTCCAGAATCAATCTGATTCGCCAGAACCACGCTGTTCTGTCAAAGTTTCGATTTTTTATCTATTAACCAACCATTGTAGCTGAGACTACATCTCTATCTTAATATATAGAGATATAGTAGGGGAGGGGTCTGTGATCGGTGTATGTTGCTAATTTATAAATATAACGTATTGTTCATATCCACTGGCATTGTGACGTATGAAAAGGTGAGAAATAATTTCATTCCTTGAAAAGATAATATTTTTTTTAGCAGCAACATTGACCAATACACTCACTGTACTGCTGATCAAGTCCCTGCGTTTGGCGCATACGGCAAGTCATAATACAGCCCAATGGGCTAGTGTCAGTGTCTAAGTGCATAAACTTGTTTGAGTGCTGAAACATGAAAGTATACTCTCCATTTCTCTGATTTTAAGTAGTTTTGGTTTAGATTTTAGCCGACATTAAAATTGGGTTGTCAGTATTCGGGCGCCTGAGTTTGGGCGCAGATACCGGTATACCGGTATCAAAACCCGTCTGGATTACTCCTTAGAACCGTGACCTATAAACCCCGAAATTGGCAAAAACATGTCCTAATGCCTTCTAAGACATACTTCGTAGGTCCTGTGACATTAGTCACACTGCCATGTTTCATCACGCTTTCGATTCACGTCACACAAAAGCGATTGAACGCTGGTCATATCGGACCTCCATATATATAATAAATAACCTTGAATTGTCAGATTGGTTTACTTACCGGGCGATTTTTATCTGGTTGAACTTTGTATTTTACAATCCACGATGGTCGACCCGTAAGGTCTACTATTGAAAACAGGCCTGAGAATGTCCAAAAGGCTGCATTGAAAATGAATATTGTACCTGTCAAAGACAATAGTAGACATTGCAAGGGAGAGTTACATGTATACATGTATGTATGTGGTAACGTTGTTTGAGAGTAGTAGGCCCCTACACATCTTCATATTTTATCAAGCTAATTTCCACGTTCCCACTTCGAAGTGGGAACGTAGAAATTGGTTTGATAAAATAAAGATGGCTAGTACCACAGGCCCACAAAACAAGGGTTTTGGGGTGTGTGGGCGATGGTATTAGGGTGAAGTGTCGAAATATGGGGTCTCTATATATAACCCCATGCTTTACATAGAGCATGGGGTTATATATAGAGACCCCATATTTCGACACTTCACCCTAATACCACCGCCCACACACCCCAAAACTCTTGTTTTGCTGGCCTGTACTAGTACACAGTTGTTGTTTAATTTCAAGACATTCAAAATTTCTGGAAGTGATATTTATTTTACAAACACAACAGCATCCTGAGATTAGGTCTTCATGTTGTATACCACCAACGATGTTAGACTATTGAATAAGGCAATCAAAATGATAAGAATATCTGTTTCTTTTTCTTGGAATTCCTGTCAATGGTGTACTCAAATTGGTGCTTCTAATAAGCGAGCGCTCGGAAGATAATCGGCTGAGCAGAATTGTTTTTGTTCATCCTAATCTTTAGAAAGCTACGGAAAGGAACGACTCGCCTCAACGTCTTGCTTGACGGCTCCATTCGCGAAATCGTTTCGTTTCGCAAATTACAACTTCTCGATTCGTTTCGCAGATTACAACTTTTCGTTTCGTTACGCCCGTTTCGTTTCGCGGAATACAGTAAGTCTTGCTGGACTAGATCAAAATATTTTTCCGTAGCCGCTGAATATTGCAAGTTAATATCATAGGATTGTGGCGAATTCTACATGGTGACCAAAAGAATTAAGAATTAAATTTTTTATCATTTTAGCCCATTTCATGCATTTCCATGGAATTAAATTATTTTATTTCATGAAGAAAAAATGTTATAACTAGCTCCATAATCGGAAAATACAAAAGCCTTCTAGCGGTGAAACTTGATAGTTTATAGTGACGAAAACGAAAGCTTACGAAGAAACTTACCTAATGAGAACAATAGGCCTTCCTTGTCTCCAAACATCAAACAGATCTCTTTCCACGATGTGCTAGTCATATCCACCTCGTTCGGCAATAAATATTAAATCTGAAGTGAAGTTCCTAAGGCAGGCGATCCCTAGCTTGTATTAATATTGGAAAATATTTGTGTTTGAGACGTAATTATCAATTTACAAAATCAATTATCAACATCAAATGAGTTCAAAGGGTACATATCGTCTGGCCTATATCATTGAGTCTGTAGGTTTCCCCTGTATTGGCAGATAGCACAAGCGGACAGGAGAAAGCATATTATGACCCATTATTTATGAGGAATGTAGCCCGACCCAATCGCGACTACGGAACGACATAACTCTCATGTTGTGATTAGGGATGTATATGTATGTAGCATTCATAACACCCAGGAAATAATTAATGGGCAAGTCTATAACACTTGTGACAATAATATCGAGCTAACTGTGCATTTATTACAAGTTTTTGCACGGTTATGTGAACTCAACACGCGTCAAGTGCAGGTGGTCATTGGGAGACGTCTGCTTTCATACAAGTAACTATCGAATAAAACAAGCAAATAAATTACAAGATGAAATTTCTTTCTCAAGATTAACTGTTGTTTCACTCATGAAATTGATTAACAAAGCGACACAAAATAGACATATATCCACGTAATTTCCACACAGCTGACGCAGCTGACAGTATCACTCCCCATCTGATAGACCACAAACTCGTCCACTGATATTGGCACGATGCCAACCGAGATGGGAGCATCAGTGAACGAGTTTTTTCAAGAAAGGGGAGAAAGGTTGTCAAAGTTTAAAATATGTTTTCAACCTTTCATTATTATCTTTGTTGATAATCAATTTGGGTAGTGCAATAGAATAGAAATAATGTTTTCATGGGCATGCTCAATCACAATCAAGTATACAGCCGCCATGTTTGATCACGTGACTATAAATTTGTAGATATTCGCATACCAGGTTTGATCACATGACATTTTGTAAAGAATCGTCAGTATATATTTGATCACGTAATATTCAAGGCTAAGGAGAGAAGGAATTACCATTACATGCCAGACCAATCGCCATACCAGTGCGGTTGTATGCTTATGAGCTGCCGTTTATGACAATATTATACACGGTGTATATATATAATGGAGCATGGAAATATGGTGATAATGAATGAATATGGTGTGAATTGGGTCGTTATATTGGAAATGTTGTTATATATTGAAAGTTACAAAATATGGGATGGTTTTATCATATATTGTAACATTTGTGGCAATGTATATGAAATGTTATTTATATAGGAGTAAAATGCAAATTAAAGTAGTTTTATATATATAGAGTGGTGTAATTATATACACTCCACATTTGCTAAACATATAAACCGATTGAACGTATATAGTGTAAGCGGATATATATATAGAACGACTGAATACGGCGTATTTGATACGGCGTATTTGACAAAGACGCTTACCGGATATGGCAGGCGGATATGGCAGGCGGAAGTATGCTGTGAGCATGCACGTTGTGCTCGCGTAAAGCATTGTGGTTCCAGTTTCACGATAACAGTGACCATTGACTGATTCCCGCTCTCAAACTAGGGTGTGCGATACATTATCCAACGACTCGACTTGGTTGCCGGTCAACAGTGGCCAGCTGTCATATTAAACTTGCGAATGCATGGAGAGGTCAGCCCGTCGCCGCTTTACGGTGGTCCATATATATAGTTTTTTTAGTTTTGAGTATTTTTTTTTTACTTCCAGGTTTCATTTTTTTTTTTTTGGTGTGTGTGTTAGGTTTCATTTTTTTTGTTTTAGGTTGATTCCTTCAGTTTTCACCCGGGTGGAAACGTTTCCACCCGGGTGAAAACCTTCTCACCCAGGTGTTTTCACCTGGGTGAGAAGATTTTCACCTGTGTGAGAAGGTTTCCACCCAGGTAAAAATTTCACGTGATCGTGCTCTCGTTTTCGTTCCCTTGCACTGACATTTCGGCAAAATGGACGATGGTTCGTTCAAAAGTATAGATGATCTCAAACTGTCAAACTGAACTTTTATGTTTGCTCATGCAGCCGATAAATGATATTTCACGTCTGGCATGTTTCATATAAGTTGTATTGTCAAACCCGAGCTCTCTGCGAGCACACGAGCTTGTCATGCCTGAAAAAAAACAACTAGGCCATGTATAATCTTGTGCACGGGCATTCCGCTGCGGGGTGGGTTCGAGAATGGCCGTTTTTTCACAAAGCCAGTTACCGTCATTTAAATTGCACCGTCGTTCTATATCAGTAAGTTTTTTGTGTATCGGCACTGCAGAATTGTATTGCCCCGCATCATTCAGTGATTCACAGAGTTCGGTAACTAAAAGCGAAGTCAGATCGCGCAAGTCAAACCGCCTAAGACGAATCGTCCAACGTCCTGTGTCAGGTCGTCCAATGTAGATTTTGGTACTTAATGAGGCTGGGTTTTTTTCTTCATTCGTAATAGGGTGAGGTTTAGATTCAGAGATACAGTGCTGGAGATCCTTTCTTGGGGGGTTTGGAGGGGGAGGAGGGAGGGGGGGGGATATACCCCTTGGGTGAAGTGGATGGGTGCAGTCAATGCAGCATCAGGTATGCTATCTGAATGTATCAGCATATGGGACTGGGCGAGGCTTAGTTTGTGAGATACAGGGTAGAGCTCAAGCTTTAACAAAGCATGAAATTGTATCCTGGAATGTTGACAACGGAAAACAGCCAAGCAACCAAGCAGCCAGCCCGCAAACCAGTCAGATTTCATCAGTCCATATAGTACGGATATTGCTTCGCAATCCGTCTAACAATTGGTTAAAATAAACACATGCACATGAAACTCACTGTATAATATTGATGTTTCAGGCTTGATAGGCATATTAACATCAAATATTCTTGCATTTGACACTGACCGGCCCAGCTGCCAAATGTGGAGTCACTTCTATAAGCTTACTTTAGAAAGCAGAAAACTCAAAATCAGTTTAACATGGGCCGTAATGGCTGGCGTGGAGGATTCTGAGCCATACAGCAGAATGGATTGAGGAGAAAGAAATGGAGATCCTGTGAATACTATCGTATAACAGGTCTACCGTGAACACCGGCTAATGGATCTGATTACATTTAGTTAATTTGATAAGGTTCATACATCCCGGATCGTACGAACGAGCCGAAACAGTAACTCGTATCAACGAACCGAAACAGAAACACAAATTGCTTCTATATACTATTTCTTCTTTTCTTCGCTGGGTTTGAGATCAACATTATGTTCAAGCTAATACGAAGCAATAATTTTTACTTTGAGAATCAGTCCGAAGTATTTGTCTAGGATGATCTAAACTCTATCCAATCTCACTAATATTATCCTCAGATGAGGATGGCTTGGGGAAAAGCGCGAGTCAAGGGAGGGCAAGCGTCTAGTCGGACATCGTTTAGAAAAGGAGGCTAACAGTTGAAGGAGGTCTTTTGCATCTGTTATGTTTCTCGAACCTCCACATAATTAGTGTGGGACTCAAAACAGTCACGAGCGACAACACAGAAGGTCAAAATTTATCAACTTATCGTTTATTCTCTCGTTCGTCATTTCTCACTATTAGTCCCACTGATGATTTTTAACCTAGCCTCATCCTGAGCTGTGATAAGCGCGACTCTATCTCCATCGTATGTGTTTAGCCTAATGAGATTTAAATGTACAATGGTCGTATTTGGTTACCCTATCAGGCATCAATTAGAGGTATCAGGACAAATCTTAACCTCACTCAACCAAATAAATAAACTCAATAAGCTCCAAAAATTACATCGGGCGATCCGACAAAGGGCGTTGGACGATTCGTCTTAGGCGGTTTGACTTGCGCGATCTGACTATTCGATTTTAGCTACCGAACACTCTGAATCACTGAATGATGCGGGGCAATACAATTTATGCAGATTATACGGGTTCGATTATACGGGGCCTAATTTTCTCTTTTCAGACATGACAAGCTCGTGTGCTCGCAGAGAACACGGGGTTGAAAATACAATTTACCGGTATATGAAACACCCAAGACGTGAAATATCATTTATCGACTGCATGAGCAATCTTAAAAGTTCAGTTTGACAGTTTGAGATCATCTATACTTTTGAACGAACCATCCTCCATTTTGCCGGAATGTCAGTGCTAGGGAACGAAAACGTTCTCACCCTTCTCACCCAGGTGAGAAAATTTTAACCAGATGGACAATTTTCCACCCGGGTGAAAACTAAAGAAATAAACCTAAAACAAAAAAATGAAACCTAACACAAAAATGAAACCTAGAAGTAAAAACTCAAAACTAAAAAAATATAGCATGTCGTCCATGGGCCACCGTAAAGCGGCGACCGGCTGACCTCTCTCTATTCGCAAATTTTAATATGGCACTGGCCACTGTTGACCGGCAACCAAGTCCAGTCGTTGGATTGTGTCGGATACCCTAGTTTGAGAGCGGAAATCAGTCAATGGCCACTGTTATCGTGGAACTGGAACCGCAATGCTTTGCGCGAGCACAACGTGCATGCTCACAGTATACTTCCGCCTGCCATATCCGCCTGCCATATCCGTTAAGCGTCTTTGTCAAATACGCCGTATCAAATACGCCGTATTCAGTCGTTCTATATATATATCAGCTTACACTATATACGTTCAATATCAGTTTACACTATATACGTTCAATCGGTTTATCTGTTTAGCAAATGTAGAGTGTATATAGTTGCACCGCTCTTCATGTATATATAAAACTACGTTAGTTTGCATTTTACTCCTATATATATAACATTTCATATACATTGCCACAAATGTTACAATATATGATAAAACCATTCCATATTTTGTAACTTTCAATATAACAACATTTCCAATATAACGACTCAATTCACACCATATTCATTCATTATCACCATATTTTCATGCTCCATTATATATATACACCGTGTATAATATTGTCATAAACGGCAGCTCATAGCAAGGGGTAAACTACCCGTGCAGAAAGTTAACTGGTCGTGTGTGCGAGGACTTCTTCTTTTATTTTTAGGCTGTTAGGCTCTCACGGCTTGAACCATGATTACCGGTACCCAATCAACAACACGCATACAACGACGACAACAACAACAACATAAGTACATTTTTGTGCGTTTGTTAGAAGTGTTCTTTCGAGGAATTTCGGCCCTAAAAAGGGACATTTGAATTGTTTTTTTAACGTGTGTCCTTCACGTCTGGGTTCGCCTACAAAGAAGGTGCACGATGATGACACCCACCGCAACCGTTGCCGCATACCAGATGTCATGGTAAATACGCCAATGTTGGTTTTCGGCGTCGCGAGCTTGTCGAAGATGACGTAGAAACTGCCAATAAGCGGTCCAGACGGCTTCTTGAACAGGTCTTACCGGCAAAACGCCCAGCACACCCAGTGTGAACATCTGAATAACGTTTTCCCGGCAGATGTTATCTTTCAAGTCCGCGTACATGGCCATCTGGATCGCTCGGTGTGCTCGGGGGTTATCAACGACTCGCACCATTCTCCTTTCCTTCATTGGTGGCGTAAAATGCGGCCAACGTTCTAAATGGTTGAATAAGAACCACAAGACAGCTAATGAGGCAACGAAAGCGGATCTTTGTGCTTTGTTTCACAGTCGCGCTTGCCCCTTACGCCGAATTTAGAATCCTCCTTTTTTGCACAAAATCCTGTCATAAATGTGTGTAGTGTTTGTAACTTGGTGTCTAAAATTTGGAATGTGCTGCCTGACAAAGATAGTGTCTGGCCACAGCGGCCTATTTTGTATTCAGTACTACAAAGGGCAGCCTATACTATTATCAACACATAATACAGATGTTTGATTAGAAATAGTTGCTTAATTATTAATTGCTAACATGAAATAAATCTGACCGCATGATTAACTTCGTCGAATTACAGTAGGCAAGTTGTGTTTTGGCTGAAAAAAAAGAAACATCAAGATTGCTTTTCAACAACTTTTTTAGTGCCTCTAAGGATATTTGCAGCCTTTATCTAATTGACATTTAGTTATGTAAAATGTATGGGCACCCATAATGAATACACAAAAATGATACCTTCAATATTTCCTGAAAGAGGAAAAAATAAATAAATAAAACGATGTCTATCAAATCTTCTGTTTGATAATCCAATCATATACAACTATGGAAACTTGCCACAAATAGAACACCATAGAATCAAGATCCCAAGATTGTTGATTTTATAACCTTGGAAATGGTAATTTTTCGTTGAGAGGCGATCATCAGATCCATTGTTGTTGTAGCAAATCCCGGTCCATTCAATTTCTGAGTCTAACTTGTTTGTCCGCCGGCGGTTCCGCAGTTCATTAGTCATTACAGTCAAGGTATTCATATATTTTGTACATCAGTTTTATTCTGTTTCGGGTGGTAGCTAGCAGTAAAATATCATATCAACATCGTTTGCTGCAACAATTTGACTGCTCGTCAGAACGATCCTGTCAGAGGGATTCCCCAGTTCGGGGATTCCCGCGCATTTACTGAAGACGTCAGCAATATTGCGAAGAAGGCGTTTGGCGAAATTGAAAAATCAGTGCGTGACCCGGTATTTTTCATTGGATGATATACCTTCGATGTGCACGACCTGTCCAATGAATAAGCACGATCCTGCCCAACACTCTCCTGTTCAAAGGTTCTCCTATGCACCATCCGTTCAAATTGTCAATATCACCTTTCTGCGGAGAGTCACAGTGCGCCAGTAAGCAACAACAACGACAACAGACGTCGGATCGCGAACTCTGACAAGATTCAAGGATTAAAATAAGTTTACTCAGAAACTACTACACAACGATATGGGCGAGTAAATATCAGTAAAACTCAATATGCAGAAATACTAGAAACTTAATTTGTCGAGAAAAAAAACCAATTTACAAAATCCTCCAAAACTCAATTTTCAAAATTTCTCGTCGGGATTACCACGATGAGAAATCGGCTAGCCGCGAGACATATTGAACTTTCTTCGACCGCCTTCCGAGAGAAGCCGCGAAATTCATCGGGGATGCGGCCAGCCGTATAAACATGCATGATTCAATCTCAACCTGTAACCATTTCGGTCATCTATACGCGGTAAGACTGACTCTGGGATCGTGTGTATCCATTCTCAGCCTACTTTCGGCAACTGCAAGAGGGAATTTCCAGAAATCAAAAACACGTGACTTCGTCAGCCAATCAGCTAAAGTCTACCGACGTACCCCCAACGTAACCCGCCATTTTCGAGTCATATGATGTCCTACTTGTTGAAAATTACAGATCTACCACACCTCTTGGATGATACGAAAGTTATTCATACCTATATATTTTGTATAAGCTCAGGCAATATCTGTTTCCGAAGTGGTATGAAAAACCTGTAATTTATCAGATTTCTCGAGTCTGTTCTCCGCCGGATGAAGGCCGAACAGAATCCGGTAAAGTACCGGATATCGCTCCGCGATAATGGAGACACGATTCGCAAGCCATCTTATAGATGGCGAAGTGTACGCAAATGGATTCAATCTTTCTCAGTTATACTATGTACAGCGGTCAGCCGTTAATGCACATCCGAAACTAGCCGTATGATACAGGGGCTCACATGTGGCGGCCATTGATCATAGGCGCGACTTACACCTAACGGTGTGGTGTAAACTCCAGACCATTGCGCCGGGTGTGTCGGAGGCCTTAACAGCGGAGATGGCAGAGCATTTATACCAAGTGTGCAAAACCGCTTACCTGGAGAAATTAAGCCTGGAAATCAGTACGATCTTTGACTGTTTGGGATGTGCGACACTTAATCAGACTGAGCATAACTGTATACACCCGGTACCAAGGACCGTGTAAGAAAATTGATCATAACTTTACTACTACAGCTGAATATGCGTCAAGTTATGATTGGCACTATTCCATAATGCCCCGTAATGTTGAAACGGGGTGACTTATAATATTTCCTATTATTATGAGAATAAAAAACTTCATTTTAATGGCTAGTTTTTTACCCTTAGCCTGTTATGTGGGAGCTTGTGTTAGTTATTGCGCTTTTGAAAGAAATTCTCTCTTTCGGGAGATTAAGGTGGCCCTGAAAAGGGACTTTGGAATCAAACGTGATGGTTCAGTTTCTGTATATCCGTTTTATCGTTTCTGCGTTGTGTCGGCATAGTGGACATTTCACTTCTAGATGCAGACATAGCTGTACTGGTACTGCAGCGCACAGCAGTTTCGGAAGGCAGTCCGAACACATGCAAAATGACCGCATGTGAAAAGGGCGTACCTAGCTAGCCCCATCTTGCACACGCAGCTTTGGATGTGGTCTTGTAATCTTTTTATCCTGTCCGAGAGACTCGTCACCCGCTCCTGGTATCTTGTGAGTTGGGCTGTAGCTTCCACAATGGTAATGGATGTGGCACGCAGATCTATGCTCTCTCGATGGATCGTCTCTTTTGGCCTCCGGATGTCATCTTCAAGAAATTGTTTTTCCTCCGAAATGGGCTTGTAGTACACTCCCAGGTCTGCTCACCACCACCACGTCCAATATTTCCCGGTGTGCATCACAAGTCATCTGTAATTGCCTGATGCTTTTTAACCGGGTTTAATACGGCATCGTGGAAGTGTGACAGAAAGTATCGTCTGCTGAACCCCTTCTTTTTATATCCGTATTCTGAGAATTATAGAAATTTGCAATCCCTTTTTTACATTTTTTATTCGAGTTATATGTGTATGGTCAAAATTAACGGGGCTTTCTTTTTTCTTTTTATATCCGTATTCTGAGAATTATAGAAATTTGCAATCCCTTTTTTACATTTTTTATTCGAGTTATATGTGTATGGTCAAAATTAACGGGGCTTTCTTTTTTTCTTATAGGGAGTAAGGCGGGTGGGGTGTAAAACTGCCCATCTAGAATATGCGCCAACTTTGTTTTCTTCATGAGCAAGGGGAAAACTACCTGTGTAGAAAGTTAACTGGTCGTGTGTGCGAGGACTTTTTTTTATTTTTAGGCTGTTAGGCTCTCACGGCTTGAACCATAATTACCGGTACCCAATCAACAACACACATACAACGACAACAACAACAGCATAAGTACATTTTTGTGCGTTTGTTAGAAGTGATCTTTCGAGGAATTTCGACCCTAAAAAGGGACATTTGAATTGTTTTGTTTTTTTAACGTGTGCCCTTCCCGTTTGGGTTCGCCTACAAAGAAGGCGCACGATAATGACAGCCCGGTAACCGTTGTCTCATAGCAGATGCCATGGTAAATACGCCAATGTTGGTTCTCGGCGTCGCGAAAATGACATAGAAACTGCCAATAAGCGGTCCAGAACAAGTCCTACCGGCAAAATGTCCAGTACACCCAGTGCGAACATCTGAATAACGTCTCCCGGTCGGTGTTATCTTCCAAGTCTGCGTACATGGCCATCAGGATCGCTCGGTATGCACCGGGGCTATCGACGTAAAAGCATTTTGGGAAAGGTATTGCGCCACTATTTCTAAGAACTCTGGCGTTGAATGTATGTGGATATTGAAAAACTCAAAATATCTTACGAAAGAACTTGATGCTAAAGGTCACATACCGTACAGACATGTATCCACATGGGATTTCTCGACTCTCTATACTACAATCCCTCATCAGGACCTTATTGACCATATAAGTTCATTAATAGTATCTGTGTTCAAGAAAACTGATCGTAGATATATTAATGTCGGAAGCCATAAAGCATTCTTTAGCTCGACTACATACATGAGATATCATTCATGGGATGTTTCTTTGTTTATAGAGTTGCTTGAATTTCTCATTAAAAATATCTATGTGAAATTTGGCAACACAATATATCAGCAGCATATAGGTATTCCAATGGGTACTAATTGTGCACCCCTGTTGGCTGACCTGTATCTGTTCTCTTATGAATATGACTATATGCAGGCGCTTTCAAAAACCGATCCATTCAAAGCCCGTTCCTTCTCATTCACCAAACGCTATATAGACGATCTTCTCGCTGTGGATAATCGCTATATAAATGACGCAGTGAAGGATATATATCCACCTTCACTGGATTTGAAGGAAACTACAGATAGCCCTACAGGCACATCTTATTTAGATCTCTATCTCTATAAAAATGAAGCGGGCATTCTCTCTCGTCGACTTTATGACAAAAGAGATGATTACAATTTCGACATCGTAAACTATCCCTTTCTGGACAGTAATATTCCAGTGGGACCTGCATATGGCATATACATATCTCGCTTAGTAGCATTTGCTAGATCCTGTGTTAAATGTGACGATTTTAATCAACGTCACAAAACATTGTTACAGAAACTTATAAAACAGGGCTATTCCACCAAACGCCTCCACTCAAAGTTTCTCAAATTTGGCGATACATATCGCATGCTGATAGCAAAATACGAACGTAGCGTGCAAGATCTATGGCGCTACGTTTCGTAACTTGTGTCTAATTCCGCTTAACCCGGGGCTAGGGGCCGTATGGACCCATGTACTTCAAGATCCTCATGGTACTCATATGAGCAGTCACAATCAAAGCGTGACTGAGATACATCATTCTTTAGATGACGACTTTACAACGAATATTATGGATTAAGAATACTGATCAGCGATACGGATTTGATATTTTTGGAACATCATGATGTCTTGCCGGCATCATTGAAAACTGTTGACCGCTTCTCTCTTGCAGGAAACAAGCCTATGTTTATGTATACAATGATTGTCTTTTTGAATTTGGTGCTAATACTGTTATATGGAATATGGAATAGGTCTTTGGATTATGGACGCGGATATTCTCTAATGGAGGACGGCTGGATTATGAATGACGGACTAGACGCTTGTAATCGGACCATTCTCCCCTCCTTCATTGGTGGCGTAAAATGCGGCCTACGTTCTGAATGGTTGAATAAGAACCACGAGACAGCTAATGAGCCAGTGAAAGCGGATCTTTGTGCTTTCTTTCACAGTCGCGCTTGCCCCTTACGCCGAATTTAGAATCCTCCTTTTTTTCCACAAAATCCTGGCATAAATGCGTGTAGTGTTTGTATTTGATTTGTCTAGGCTTAATTTTTCACCGGGGCCCACATTTTAATTTCACGGGGCCGTGTTGTTTTTTTTTGTTGTGACAGGCTATGATTTGTGGTGAATAGACATACAAATTCAGTCTTTTCTTGATGTCGATGGGATTCTGCTATTTTTAGTTCTCCAGACTTCGCGCAACGTTTTGCCCAATCAAGATAGACGCGATGCAGGGCCAGGAAATTTGTGTTGAACGATTTCAGGTTGAACGGATTCTTCATGATCTCGCCATAACAACTGACGTTCTCCATACAGGCAATGGTCAGGCGCTTAGGTATATTTCCCAGGAATAATGTTTCTTGATTGACAATCATATTACCTTTAGGGACGGAAAACACTCTGGTTTGTACTCGCAGGATAGGGTATTGGACTGGGTTTTATTCTCCAAGGCTCTGATGTGACCCAACTGTACACCTGGGCTCGGTTTCACTTTACGTACCAACCGCCTGGCCTCTTGGATGACAATGTTATACTCGATGTCCTTATTCGGGGCCATCAAGGCAAACCCAGGCGTTGCTCGCACCAGTCGTATTTTGAGGGGTACCCCGTTCAAGAGGTAGCGGTCCTGCATGAATAAGTCAGAATACAGACGTCCGATCCTATCGCCCGAGTGACTCTGGGCCGTGACTGCCAATCTGTTTGTCCATTCAAGGTTATCAGTGCTCGCATCCATCTTGCCTGGGGTATCTCAGTAGAACAACGGGAAAGGGGGGGGAGGGGGCTTAATGTCATACTCAGGGGGTTGCTTCACTCATATGCTGACAGTCAGTTTGATTGGTGAGGAAGCCGGGGTACCTGGAGAGAACCACCGCCCGTCGGCAAGTAACTGACAAACTTGATAACAGTGTTTCGATGTAGGCCAGGTACGGGTACGGGTACGTGTTCGTCGATGTACTTACAAGTTCATCACTGAGCGCTATATCCACTTGCTGGAAGATCGAATAGAGCCAGAGATTGACTGAAGCCACTGGGAACCTGCTTTGAGGACCGACCCATCTTTATGGGTGATTTTAGCTTTCATGTACAGGTGCGTATGTGCTAGATCCAGGTATGTCCTATTCGCGTTGGTGATGGGGAAGTAAATGGGCCCTGTGGCTGTGATGCTGGGAAGGGTTAGATGTGTTCTACCCATTGTCCCTCTTCGGCACTGGGTGGGTCTGGGTGGGTGGTACGGTCCACAAATTAAATTCATTGTTGATCGGATGGCATGACTCGGCGTGGATGAAAGCCATGTTTACGCAAAGATGTCTCGCTTCTTCGATGTGCATCGACGCTTGTTCAGTCGTCGACTGGTGTGTCGCCGCGGGACCACAGGTATTTTATGCTTTGATCGCATGACACGTTGAGCTTTGGCGACCAAGACTCGCCCGGATTCTTTAGCTCGGCGTTTGACAGCCTGTCGGACCGGTACACCACTGAATGCATCCCCCATGACTAGTAGACCGCCTCGCACAGCTTGTTTTTCTAGTGCTTTGACACCCCCGACTTGTTTGGTGTAATAATCGACGTAACTGGACGTATTGCATTGATAAGGCACATTCATTATGCGGAGTGGACCGCTCGGACGTGACGGAAATGAAGTTGACCGGTATAGTCTCTAATATCGATGATGATGGACCTAATGTCGGTCTGACCGACCGGTAGATAAACGATGTGGTTGAAACATTGTGTGACTTGATCAACGTACTCGCCATTCACCGGACAGACAAGTGGTATAGTTACGTTGCTGTCTCTGACAACGTGAGCATCGTCCTCGTCTGAATAGATGTACAGACCATACAAACCACCACGCATGTCCATCGTACAGTAGGTGGACTGGGCGGTGAAGCCTACTTCGGTATGACCACACCGTGTCCTCTTTCACATTGCACCACGGATATGGGTACTGGATATCTAAACTAGACTATGTTTATTTATACTATGATTCTCTTTTTGAGTTTGGTGCTGGTGATTTGTGGAATATGGAATAGGTTTTTGGATTGTGAACGCGGATATTCCTTAGTGAACGACGGCTGAATTGTGAATGACGTACCAGACGTTTGTAATTTATCATTCCAAGTCATGTTAGGATTGCCTTTCATCCGTTTCGATACCAGGTCAGGTTGTTTCTTGAACGAAGCCAGTAGACCATTTAAGACTTCGTCTTCGACCCACTGTCCGGCTGCTGGTAATGTTGGGTTCGTCTGCTGGAGTGGTACTGAGGTCGCCGCTATGTCGCGTGGTGGTGCTGGGGTAGAGAGGGTTTTGTATTGGTCCATGAATGTATCGCTGGGGCGTCCCATTGTACCGTTGTACTTTCTCACTGTCGCCTAACCCCGGTCGTTGTAAGATCTGAGGTATCTCTTCATCGAGTATGTTCAACGTACTGATGGTAGAGGGTACGGGGTACGATGATTGGATGATTTGAAGAAGACGTGGTTCGATGAGAACCATTTTTTCGTGGGGGAACCACCGTGGGTGTGTTTACCTTATTTTTGCTCCCCGGTGTGTATTTTTGCTCCCGGAAAAGGTTGTGTGCACATAAACTGATGTTTCGATGCTCTTTGCTCTCACTGGATAGATTCTGCACAATGTAGATGATGTTTCATCCAGGACCACCAAGGTGATCAGTTCCAAAGCGGCCAGGTTGGGTAGGCCTTCCACGAACTTGATATTGTGCATCGTCTTGTACACCGCCTGCCATTCTCCGTAACACCACACGACCTGGGCGATGGGTGGTGTAATCATGTAGGAGTTTCTGGACGAAGTGTGTTTTGTCTGAGCCCGTTGGTGGTGATGACTGGGCTCGTTTCGATCACGGGTTTGATGGCTGCTAACGTGGAGGTGGTCTGTACATTCGTCTGACTGGCACTCACTGCCCAGCAGGGTTAGCAGTGTCACCACAAAGCCCACATGTTCAGAGGCGGTCGCTCTTTGGCAATAGCACTGTGTTCATGGTCGAGCGTGGAATGAATGCTACAGGCTATATGGTTCGTGGCTTTATAACCGTTTCACCTGGTTGGCCGAGACCCAGGAATTGAACGAGCTGGGACACCCCTGCTATTTCACGAGAAGCACCGTATTACGTCGGCATCGCTCCGTTTTCAGGATGCGTTCCACGATGTAGTGGCCTTGTGCTGTTTTCATCACGGGCTGTAACTCTACGTCGTAAAACTTGTCTTGAAACGGCTCCCCTTGAAGATCTTCCAGTTCATATACACGCGGCTGTCGAGGTACGCGCCGTTTGATCAGAAAGTGCTCATCGCTCCAGTTGGAGAGGTAACTCTTCTCGAACTTGTCCTTGAATTCACTGATCCGTACAGAGTCGCCAATCTTGAACACCTCCTTCGATCGTGGTTGGGGATGAATGGGGTACAAGACACGCCGGACTTATACTTCGTTGCGATTTGCAACAGTAGTGGGTGCTCTCTGTATACTCCGGTGATAGGCACGATTGTAACCCTCTACGAACTGGGGAAGAACATCGATGCATTGCTTTGTATTCTTATAGGTAAAATATTTTTACATTCGCTCTCTGAACGTCTGATTGAACTTTTCGACGATAGAAGCCTACGTTTCGTTGTACCTGTGAAAGAAGAAGACCTTCGCGACTTTCAGAAACTGTTGGAAGGGTCCGTTGAGAAATTCCGTGCCTTCGTCGGTTTGAAAATAGAACGACTTGCGACCCGTCTTGAAGATGCGCTTGAATGCAGCCACGAGATTTTGCCTGGATTTCGTTCACGCCACCCACCCACGCATACTTTGACAGGATATCGATGCACGTCAAGGTATACCGATCGCCATCTTTCTGTTTGGCAAAGGCACTCATATCGACCAAATCGGCTTGCCATTGGGCATCTATACCGCCAACAATGACACGGCTCCGTGGAAAATGGCGATGGGCGGCTCGGTATAAGGTATATGTGTGTTGTTTGTTGAACCGATCTCGAACTTGGTCACATTGTACCCACTGGGGCTTGGCCGCTCGATAGAGAGCCGACCATGCACTACAGGGCGAGTAAAAAAATGTCCACCTGTGGTTTTGTTAATTTATTCATCCGAAGATATGATTTATTGTGTATATGAATATAACTGAACGAAGGTTCCTCCCTCTCTACACTATACCCATCTATTGTATGTTTTTTATGGACAAAAATATACAGATAATGTGTATATACCAATGACGCTCATGGATAGAAAGTGCATTCTCTACATAATGTGGAAATGCATGAAAACGGACACAGGAATGAGACACTTCACATGATTAGCTCTTTTCATGTACCTCTCTGTTGTACTTTGAGACTTTCTCTCCGAGAGTTGTTACTTGGCATTGGAAGAATGTGCAACAGAAATATCTGAAAATAGATAAACAGAGAAAGTCTCATCGGGCCTTACAGACTAGTCTTTTGTGTTAATTACCGTCATTTACATCTGACGACGATACAGCTCACCAGTCTCCAATGTACGAGTTGTCACAGCGAAACAGCTCACCAATTACCAGTATACGAGTTGTCAGAGTATTTCCATCATAGCTCTCTAGATTTGTATCTAATACCGCTTATGCCAGTGCTACGGGCCGTGTGGTCATATCATTCAAGTTGCCACATGAACAGGTACAATAAAAGCGTACCTGAAATACAACACATATCACGAATCGTTAGATTCTTGGTTTGCGCTTTAGAATAGGGTTACCAGAAGACTATTCTGTGAAGTCATGTGACGCAGTCAGTATGTCGGCACCTCTTCCCACTTCCCTTATATGTGTTGTAATCATTCCTGTTTCTTCATCAACTGCTGTGTTCACTCATTTCTGCATTATGGAGAGAATACACTTTCCTTTCGTGAGCGCCACTGGTATTTACACAATATATGTATATTTTCTTCCATGAATAAAACATACCATGGGTGAATATAGTGGGGAGAAGAAGTACCCTTCCATATGTTATATTCATATACACAATAAATTGTAACTTCATATGAATAAATGCACAGGTGGACATTTTTTCTTTGCTCACCCTGTATACGCAGCCGGGTCACAATGTAGCTTAACCGTAGTCGATATGGCTTCAGAGCCCGACCAGCAGACACCCCAGTCTTCCACGGTGGTGACTTTATCCTCATAGACGTGTAAATCCACCTGGGGTGTAAGGGGAATGACGGCTCGTAGGACTGGCGACATGGTTGATCAAATGACGTACGTTGAATGGTGCATTCTGGCTGACCACTCGTATTGATGGTCAGGTTCCGAAAGGGCACGTATACACCTCTTGACCCTTTGAAAGAGGTAATTCGGTGGCATTGACGTTGGAAATTTGCATATGACCTTTGTGACGTCACACAAGGGGTAGGTAGACAAACCGATTCACCGAGAATGACGTGCGATAAATATCGAACACGCTCGTTGACCCTCGTATTAATAGTCTGCTTTCGTGATCTGCTCCAAGTTAAGGGGAAATTCATACCCATTGACCTCAAAAATTTGCATATAACCTCTGTGACATCACTTCCTGTTCCGGTCACGTGACCGGAAGTGACCTTTGACCCTGTGTACCATTTTTATCCGTATCGTGCGCATGCGCAGGGGTCCATCACTTCCGGCCACCTGACCGGAACGAGAAGTGACGTCACAGAGGTTATATGCAAATTTTTTAGGTCAATGGGTATGAATTTTACCTTTCTATACTACTAATACCGTGCTATAGGTTTACATCTTCTTTCCTCAGGTTTTGATAATAGCCTAGCTCTAGGTTACCAGAAAAATTCGACTGGTATACCAACAAGTTGTAGGCTTGTGGTTGTAGTCAACACTGTCATGTCTCTTGAGCACCTGACTGAAATTGCTGCATGGCTTTCTGGAGGTATTTCATGCTTGTAACTTATTTCCAGTCCTGGTGGTTTATGTTCTGGATTAGCAGCGGGCACTCGTCTGAGCCTGGGAAAGAGATTGCGCTATAAACTACTTTGAATCGCCTAAAAAGAGGGAAAATACAAACACGTAATATCACTGCTCCGAATCTCCATTAGCGCAAAACACAGATGATCTGGAAATATATACACTGTTTCTACCGCTGCCAGTAACATGCCATGTTGCTTCAAGAAAAAAATTAGGCTAAAGACACGACGAAAGTCACTAGTCGTGAGTGCACTTCTGAAACTGCGCGCACAGCTAAGTGATGGATTTCCCATGGATAATATGTACTTCCGTCTCTATCTAGACACTGTCAAGTGGTTTTCAAGTGAAAGCATGATGTTGAATCGTTAACGTGTCTTCTACTCGATTTATCATGGCTGGGTGGATGCTGTTTGGAGGTCCGTTCATCAGGTTTCTGCAGGGTCGCTGATTTATGGGACAGGATGAGATGATCCCAGCCAACTCACTGATACCTTTTTGCTATTCCTTACGAAACTATGCACTGTGACAGGGCCGAATTGCTTCTATCATGAATCTCTATTTTTCCATGTACATCAAGGCTTGTTGGATAGCGCATTTTCAGCAGTTGGCGTGACCGGAAGTGATATTTGGCCCTTTGATCCGCAGAGTCAAATGTCACTTCCAATCATGTGACCGGAACCCTAAAATGAGAGGTGGCCAAGTTCCCCTCGCATACTAGATAAAGTTGGCTATGCGAATATTTGCACTGAGACTCGAAATAACTGAATCACATCAATTTATTTCTTGCTTAGTCTAGAATACACATATCGAACCTTAATAATCTCGGAACGAATAAAGGTTAATGTACAAAGCAGATTGGGTATAAAGCAGATTGGGAATTCTAATGAACGTCCTGGAATCGGTCAACTACACCCCGGTTTACGGTACTTTTTATATTACTTTTTAAGCAGTTAATAAAGAAATAGATCTGGACATTGCACGGATTGTCTTTTACATCTGTATATAATAATGCAGCACTGAACATCATCTGCAATCAAGAATTATCAACTAGCGCTATCAGACGACCGAATCGAGATTTCAGCCAAAAAATGTACCCCGATATACACACACGCATAACGTATTCCCAAAATCTCGAAGTTCCTGTCATAATTCCCATCCATGACTTAGTCAATAGTATTATACCTCAACCAAAGGGACATCCGCATACAAAAAAAGCTCTGCCGACAGTCAAAATATCTTGAACAAGCTTCGTTTTCCGCTAAATTATTTGCCTTCGTCTTTTCGCCCGCACTGACATTGTGACTTAACAGAATGCTCCTAACACTGTCTCTCAGCATAGGCGTTGCACTTATCATACGTAATGTTCCATGCACACATCCAACGCCAGAGAATGCAACTTAATAAAACATATTTACACGTAACTAAAGGCGATGGTTCTTCACCAGCGTTGTTTTCCGCCGTTTTTGCGCCAAGGACACACAGGCAACTCCATCCGAGACATTGCGAGTATATTTTTTCACCGAAAGACATACACATGTGCGATTGGCCCAGTGAATTGGACTTTGCCTCATCCCATGTAACCGGTACGGTAAATTTTTATTAGGAAGAACCTACCAGGTCCGTGTAACACTTGACAATTCAGCTTTCATCTTGCAAAATTGAAAGTAGAAAGATGGAAAGCTCTACATCGCTCCCGTATTCAGCTTTCCATCTCGCAAAATTGAAAGTAGAAAGATGGAAAGCTCTACATCGCTCCCGTGTTCGAGCTTTCCGTCTCGCAAAGTTGAAAGCTGAAAGATGGAAAGCTCTACATCGCTCCCATGTTCGAGCTTTCCATCTCGCAAAATTGAAAGTAGAAAGAGGGAAAGCTCAGCATCGCTTCCGTATTCCAGCTTTCCAAAGTGAGTTTATGTCATATAGAAATACGAGAGCGATGCTTTATTAAAATTGATCTGGTTTCTCCAAACTTACAACATTTGCATTTACGACAAATGTGTGGGTGTAACCTTGCACAGTTCAATTTTCTTTGTTTTTTTTTGTTTTTTTTCTGGTTTCGCAAAATCAAAAATAATTTGACCGTCAATTTTCAAGTTTTGTTTTTCGTTTTCTCAAAATCAAAACTTGAAATTTGACATTCAATTTTCAATTTTCGTTTTTCGTTTTACTTCGCCCAAAAATGAAAATCAAATAATGAAAATTGCCTCGACTTGTCCGTTTTTCGTTTTTTGATATTAACTTTGACGTATCAATGTTAAGTTCGCACGTGGAAGGGTTATGAGGTGTGGAGGGTGAGAGGCATGTGACACACTGCCTATATACACTGCCTTGGTTAGTTGCTCACGGCAGGTCTGGATAAAAATGGATCAAGGGGTATCCTCTAAATCAAACCAATTAGTGAACAGACTCAGCTAGCTCATCACGCCAATCCACTGCACGGTTTGAGATGTGACATCGCTGGCATAACTTTGATGTCAGGCTGAAATCGACATCGAGAGTCAAAGCAAAAACCACCGGCTTGGGATACCGACATGCTAATTCAAAATTAGCCTCGGGGGATGAAATGTTCGAGATTGAGGCAACGACTCAAGGCAACGACTCAATAACTCACTCGAATCACCAAAAATGTCAAGGTAAACCATTCACGATTTACAGGTGGCAGCCCGCTGTTCTCATTGGACGACGGCTGAATTATGAATGACGGACCAGAGATTTTCTCATTTCTAAAAATAGATGTTTAGAGCACTATAAAAGCGAACGGTATTCATGAACACAACCGCTATTTGTTATTGATTTAAATATAGGAATATTATTGCAAATAATGATATTTATGTGAGTAGCATGTTTGTGACTCTTTATTAACTTGTATATTCAATTCTGAACAAGTGGAGTTATTTTCCACACATGAAGAGGGATGGCTGGACAACGTCACAGATGACGAAACCGTGCGCGTGCTGCCATAGCAACGTTTGTCACCAGCGTTGAGGCTGGGGCCTGTTTTTGTATCGGGTATTGAGGTAGACGTTCCTTCTCCGTTCTGAAAATAATCACGGTTTGTATGATTTAGAGTGCTTCTATGTCATTATGGTATCTGTTGTTCTCGTACTAGGACACTCTTTTATCGCCCGCCTAGACCGTTTTGTTTCCTCGAACCCGCGACCGTGGCTAAATTTAGGGCTTGATGGTACGGTTATTCAAACGGTTTTCCACGGCTTGATCAATTCAGCCTGAACTACATGCCGTCACTTCATACTGCCCTGACGCAATGTTTTTACAGTTGGGGGGTAACGATCTGTCACAGCCTGTTTGTAACCCTCAGTTACTTGCTCGTGATATATTATCATTTGCAGAATTTTTAATACAGTCGTATAATGTCCGCTGTGTAATTGTTGGCCAACTTCTGCCACGTTTTTCCAATCGTGTACCCACTGACTACAACATACGGGTCATGGAGGTCAACTCCGCTCTGAATAACACGCTGCAAAATGAGGGACGTAACAACATAGTGTTGTGGCGTCATCGTGGTTTTTGGCTTGATACGAAATCTCTCCTTGGTCCAGATGGTGTGCATTTAAATACAGCGGGAATGGAGAAATATGCCAAGAGCATTAAAGTTGCTATCGGACATTACAAGGCTAAAGGACTTTATTAACGGACGTCTCAACTCCCCCCCCCCTTTATCACCTCCCCCCCCCCTTCAATTTTGTCTCCTCAAGTCTATAGTTTGATCACTTAAATAGCGTTTATAGGTATCAAACAAGGATGGTTTGCCATGTAAACTACGTAAAAAAGGGTACTGAGTACCTCATAATTTATTTCCTGTGTTTTTTTAATACGCACTGGCAACCGTCCTATATTTTACAGCAGAAACTTATTATTTTGCTAAATCATGTTTCTTCTTCCACATGCTTTTGCCCCACCAAACTCCCATGCTACATGAGAAGTATTAGTTTGCCTCATGTTTCCTTTCTACATGAGAAGCATTATTTTTATCTCATGCTCTATTCCTACATAAGATGTGTTAGATTTCCTCGTGTTCAGTTCTCCCATGAGAAATATTAGTTCCCTTTTTACGCGAGAAGTATAATTCTACCGCAGTATTAGTTTATCTCATATTCCTTTTCTACATGAGAGTATTCATGTGCCTCATGTCCAGTTCCTACATGAAAATTATTAGTTTGCCTCGATCATGTCCAGTTCCTACATGAGAAGTATCAGTTCGCTTCACGATCCCTTTTCATGTGAGAAGTGTTAGCTTACCTCACGTCCAATTCTACATGGGAGGTATAAGTTGGCTTGTGTTCCTTTTCTACTTGAAAGTATTAAGTTTCTCTCATATTCTCTCCCTACATGAGAAGTGTTCGCTACATTGAGAAGTGTTTAGCTTACCTCATATTCTCCTTCTACATGAGAAGTGTTAGCTTACCTCATATTTCCCTTCTACATGAGAAGTGTTACTTACCTCATATTCTTTTCCTACATGAGAAGTGTTAGCTTACCTCATGTTCAGTTTCGACATGAGAGGTATTTGTTTGCCTCATGTCCAGTTCCTACATGAGAAGTATTAGTTTGCCTCATGATCCCTTTCTACATGAGAAGTATTTAGTTTGCCTCATGATCCATTTCCATATGAGAAGTGTTAGCTTACCTCATATTCTTTTCCCACATGAGAAGTGTTAGCTTACCTCATGTTCAGTTCCTACATGAGCAGTGTTATTCTGCCTCATGTTCTCATTAAAACAAGATTATTTAGTTGCTCCGTGCCTCCTCTTTTACACGAGCAGAACCAAATTTTTTCATGATCTTCTATGTGCTTTTGAATTTGAGAAGTATGTGTTTGCCTTGACATGTTACCTTTTTACATGAACAGGAATAGTTGTCTTATTGTCTTAAGGGTCAATTTGCCTGACACCCTGGCTATGCTACTACAATGTCATGAATTTGGCACTTGGATTTGTGGCGCACAATCGTATACTGCTTAAGTTAATTTGAGAGAAAGTGCGCCCACATATCTCTTAACATGAACAGTTTGCATCTTTGGAATTTAGCTGTGTGATATCACACTATAGCATTTCTTGTTAATCGCGGTATATCTTATGATTATCAGCTGCTTACTTCAACTGTTACTGCTCCTGTTTTGTTTAATTTTGATCATTTAGTACCTTATCATGGGCCGGAAACGCAAAACAACCCCGTCCCAGGTAGTGCCCACAGTCCTGATGAAAAAAACGAGGTCTCGCAGGCCTACGTCCCAATCAAGGGTGACGCAACCCGTGTCATCAACTGACCCTGATCCATCGACAAGTGACCCTGGTCCATCGCTTACAGACCCTGGCCTCATTCACCGATGCCCCTCTGCGGCGGAAGTTGCGGCGGAGGTGATAAGGATTCTGGACGCAAGACAAACAAATCCAATTGCAACAGCGCCAGTGGAGCCCATCACGCCATCACGCCCATCACCCCCAGTAACAGACACAGCAATGTGCAGGGATGGTCTTGGTCTGGGAAGTGGTGCAGCGAGTCAACTTCTGGGTAAGCCAGATGGGGAAACATCACTCACTTGTGGGGAGGGCACAGACCCTGAGGAACAATTTCGTTTAAATCTTATTTCTTCAAGCATGCCTTTAGGCTTTAACATTAATGCCAAGACTAGAACCAAAATCCACAACAGTGAGTATGTTGATTTTGGGTCTCTCCTGAATCCTAGTGAGGAAGATACATACATAAAACTGTCCGCCAGTGGTTCCAAAGTTAGCATTTCCTCTCAAAACAAAAAGCATTATGTAAACAATATCTCCCAGTGGTGTCATGCATATGACATCTATATGACCATATATTGTGAGAAATATCCCGATCACATTTCAGGCATGATTAAATATGGCAACAGTATACGTCTCATCAACCAGCAGTTTAACTTTCTATCTGCCAAGTTCTATGATGAAAATTTTAGGAGACTGCGAGTTCTGGAACCTCTGGAATGGGGGAAAGTGCATGATGAACTGTGGCGACTCTGTTCTTTGAAGGGTAATCCCTACAACACTAATATCGGTTTCACCCGTGAGCGTCTTGATGTTGGACAGGTCAAAAACCAGCCCTTTCGTGATCCCATGTTTCAGTGATCCATATCTATGTCCAGTCCTTTCGTTGAAACGTTACCTGGGTATATCCCGCCACACTACGGGCCCCCTGTTCCAATTTGCAGATGGTTCACCAGTGTCGTATGGTTTCTTCACACAAACATTAAAAGACATCCTCAAATTTGCCCATTTAGACCCTAAAAGTACAAATCTCATAGCTTCAGAATAGCTTGAGGCAGCATCACATTTAGCTTCTCGTGGCATTCCAGAGTCCATAATAAAGAAAATGGGTCGCTGGAAATCAGATGCACTACAGCGGTATATCAGACTGCATTTTTCTTGAATTTTCCCTTTTGTCACTACTCATTTCAATTTCCTTTCTATGCTGGTATTAGTCCCCAGTCTATCTGCACTTCCCTGCATCCTCCTGGGGAGGTAAGCATTGCCTTCTCCCCCATCATTTGTCGACGGTTATCTTTATCAATCAGTTCAGAGTATTGTCAAGAGAGGTTAGCATTGCCTACTCTCTACAGTCCGTTTATTAATCCAGATATAATGGAGGGGGTGACAGAGGACAGCATTGCCTGCTCTGCCACCTAGCTTAGTATTGATACAGTTATGAGTGAACGGGGAGTTGGAGGACAGCATTGTCTGCTCCACTCAGGTTTCTGAAATTTTCTGGGACATCTGTTGATTGTTATTTGAGCTACTTCGGGTTCACGTGTTCTGACAGTTCCATTAAGTAAATAACATTTTAGATTGCCAGACCTTTGCTAAATGCATCATCTTTGTCATTTCAGGGTGTTGGGGTGGCGGGAGGCTAGCATTGCCTACTCCTGTTACCCAACCGTCAGGTATGTTAACCAGTATCCTTGATTAGTATTTTTAATCGATAGTTCGGAGACTGAGGGTGGGGTGATAACAATGTTTATTGTTATCTGTGGCCTCTTTTGCTCCCCACCTTTGATGGATTTAACATTCTTTGGTTTTTCTAATTTAAGGGGGCATCTTTTACACAACCAAATGTTCATTTAGCAATAACAGGCAGTTATGCCCCCTTTATAGCCTGTCAGTGTAGCTGACTTTCTTCAGTCATTTTCAATAAATGACCGTAATCTCATTATAGTGTTGTGTCAATTTCTTCCATCAAACATAGCCCAGTCTCCGATCGATCTGATAGCTCACATAAAGGAATATTATTGCAAATAATGATATTTATGTGAGTAGCATGTTTGTGACTCTTTATTAACTTGTATATTCAATTCTGAACAAGTGGAGTTATTTTCCACACATGAAGAGGGATGGCTGGACAACGTCACAGATGACGAAACCGTGCGCGTGCTGCCATAGCAACGTTTGTCACCAGCGTCGAGGCTGGGGCCTGTTTTTGTATCGGGTATTGAGGTAGACGTTCCTTCTCCGTTCTGAAAATCCCTTCCCTCCCACCCTTTCATGTATATGTCACCTGTGACTTGTCCTCTTTTGCTCCCCACCTTTGATGGATTTAACATTCTTTGGTTTTTCTAATTTAAGGGGGCATCTTTTACACAACCAAATGTTCATTTAGCAATAACAGGCAGTTATGCCCCCTTTATAGCCTGTCAGTGTAGCTGACTTTCTTCAGTCATTTTCAATAAATGACCGTAATCTCATTATAGTGTTGTGTCAATTTCTTCCATCAAACATAGCCCAGTCTCCGATCGATCAGATAGCCCACATAAAGTACTTTTTGGTATTACATCTTTGTTGGTATCTTTATAAGTGTAAGCATCGCTGTGATGGACCGTGAAGTCCGTATATGGCATATGGCTGCGCGGCTCAGGATTGAAATTTCACAGGCAGGTCACAAAACCTGATCAACTCTTCCTCAAACCTAGATAACTCATATTCAACGCATTAAGTGCGGGTGTCAAACGCTTAATTCAACGCATCGACTCGGAAACTTCCTTCGGGGGTTATGATTAGGGTTTAATGAAACTCCTATGTGTATCAACCTCGTTGTTCTCCATATAATGCTTCACGAATACGTACTCGATTCTGCAAATGCGCAGTTGGTCTATTATAATCTAGCTCGAATGCCTGCCTCCAGGAATATATAATGTTGTGAAACTCCGATATATTTCCCCTTATTGGTTTTACATATTATGCTCCAAACCTGCCTATACAACCCGATTTGCGCTTCCCATACTACTCCGCGGACCCAAAGTGACATCATACGCCTTGCGCGTACGCAGTTAACATTGACACGTCAAAGTTAAAATCGAAAAACGGACAAGTCGAGGCAATTTTCAATATTTGATTTTCAGTTTTTGGGCGAAGAAAAACGAAAATTCAAAATTGAATGCCAAATTTCAATTTTTGATTTTGAGAAACGAAAAACTGAAAATTGACGGTCAAATTTCAGTTTTTGATTTTGTGAAACCAAAAACAAAAAAACAAAAACAAAAAACGAAAATTGAACTGTGCAAGGTTACACGCACACATTTGTCGTACGATAAATGCAAATGTTGTAAGTTTGGAGAAACCAGATCCAATTTTAATAAAGTATCGCTCTCGTATTTCTATATGACATAAACTCATTTTGGAAAGCTGGAATACGGAAGCGATGCTGAGCTTTCCATCTTTCTACTTTCAATTTTGCGAGATGGAAAGCTCGAACACGGGAGCGATGTAGAGCTTTCCATCTTTCTACTTTCAATTTTGTGAGATGGAAAGCTCGAATACGGGAGCGATGTAGAGCTTTCCATCTTTCTGCTTTCAATTTTGCAAGATGGAAAGCTGAATTGTCAAGTGTTACACGGACCGTCCAGTAGTTGCCCAATTAGTCGCCTTGGAATTTCATGTTCTGGAGAAATTGTACTCGCATGTTATGCCACAAAATCCGAATTCCGCCGAACTCTAGGTTTTTAAAACTAACGGAATTAAAAAAAAATTAAAGTGTACATTTATGAATTGGCAAATCTTTCCATATCATGGTTAATTGATGGTCTACTGGAATATTAAAATCGGGAAAGTGTCAAATTCTGGCGATTAATGTTTTTTGGGGAAAAATTAATTTCATGAAACTGGTGAATGAGAATGAGTTTATAAAGCCACAGGAGTGGAGTCCTGTCAAGTGATGTCGTTTCTGAATACATCTTTGTACAGTGAACGTTTTTTCTGCGAAGCCATAGATTGTTTGTTTTACCGAACTGTTCGCGTTCCCCTACCTGTTAAATAAACAAACGAGCGGCTTGTTAAAGCCCAGAGCACACTGGAGCTATCTGCTTAGCCAAATTTCATTCGTGCACGATGGCGTGAGCAGATAGCTTCCGTGTGCGGCCAACTTGATGAAAGTTTTTGGTCATTCGTGTCCTAAAGGCAAATATCCAACGTGTTTGATAATTTTGAAGACGCGTGGAAGAAATCTTAGTGTGCGCTGAACGAAAGCTATGTGCTTACGCCTTTTTGTTAGAGCTGTGAACTAGTATTTAATTGCGTTTTTTCATCGATGCGAATATGCCATCATCCGAACGCATGGCACGATCATACGTAGAAACTTCTGCTCGTAGCCATGCGGTAACGGGTGCTATCTGAGTGTAATAGGGCGTTTCCCAAATGGTCACATCCGACTGGCCCCGTTACATCCGACATCTGTGCAATCACATTCATACAACGAAGACACACCTCCAGAAAGCGATTGATTGAAATGATCCCATGGTGGGCCTCGAAGTGCCCCCATCACAAAATAAAAGCATATCATTTTCCTGTGGTCTGCCGCCGATTTTATTTTGTTTTCAAATAAGTTAGGCCGTTTGTTTCTTAAGATAAACAAAGAAGCATGCTCCACTAGAGTGAGAAATAAAATAGCTAATTTGCACAACTTCGTTTTGGTCTCGCGTAGACTCCCCCAGTCTTGCGCCTCGTGAAACTGACATGTTTGCATGTGTGAGAAATATTTGAGTACAGATAATTTCATTGGCTCGTTTAAATGGGGCCGACATTTGACCTCATGCTTTGGGAACAACTTTCGAACTGGATTATCTCCCTCTAGATAGATGACGCCGTGTGAAATACATGCCGAATCACAGCGAAAATCTAAGGGTCGTGTTAAGTGAAACGTGAAATGCCCTTAGAAAGCTAAGATGGAATATGCGTGCCAAAGGACAACGAAAAAAAAAGTTATGGTGAATAAATATTGAGTTCTTCAAGAGATAACTTGAGTTCACAAATAAATGTGTTGAATTGTCGTGACAAACTATCGAGCAAAATCGCTGTTGTTGCTGCAACTCGCGAGTGCTATACTTATTGCTGGGGCAAGTAAAAATCGGAACGGACATGCGCAACGTTCATAAAGTTAGCTGCACGTGTTGGCAAGCACGATTTTCTTCGGAACTAGAAAGGTTTTATTATTAAGCTTGTATTCTCCGAAATAAAACATAGCGGTAAGGGGATAATAATCATTCTCATGTCCCCAAGCCGCCGGTTCACGCATGCGCTCTTACAAAAAGGCGTAAGCACATAGCTTTCGTTCAGCGCACACTGTAAGATTTCTTTCACTCGTGTGCAACATTATCAAACACGTTGGATATTTGCCTTTAGGACACGAATGACCAAAAACTTTCATAAAGTTGCCCGCACACGGAAGCTATCTGCTTACGTCATCGTGCACGAATGAAATTTGGCTAAGCAGATAGCTCCAGTGTGCGCCTGTTTTAAGTGGTATCTACTTCACTCAATATCAGTTATGGCATGTTATGCAATGATAACCCGAAAGAAGAGTGGCAGTTACGTCCGCCATTTCCCTGCTGACATTGTAACTCTTTGGGTTATTTCATTTCGTGAACTTCAGTTTCGGTATAAAAATACATTCTCCATGCTTCGTTTAGCCATTAAAAGTCTCGTGATTTCCCTCGCAAACTTTCTTTATCTTCAGCGGCGGCGGAAGCTCCCAAAACTGGGTGGGGGGCTGGGCTCGAGTACATAGCACTTTACCCAAGGGTCCAGGGACCGCCTAGGCCCCGGAAGCTCCGCGCTCCTAGATGGCTGTAGACGTATTCTGGCCGATTTCCGGCATATAAAACGAACTGCATTTTGAGATTGTTTTTGTGATTTTTCTCGTCATTTAAAAGAAAAATTGAGTTGATAACTTTTGAATGTAAAAAAAGTATTTTTCATTTCCAAAATTCGAACTATACACAGTGATCTCGAAGGAATTACTGCATTCGCTACTCTTCTTTTTTATTTCGTATGTGTGTGTTGTTTGTTTCATTTGCTAAAAATATTTGGACGCCCCCCCCTGTTCCGCCATGCCTGTGTAATGAACTACATATATTGTTTTTTTTTATGCTTTTGGTTATCTATAAGAAAAACTGATTTGTTGATTTTTTTGGTTGCAAACAAACAACGACGTTTGATCGTTTTTCTGAAAGCCTTATTCGTTCCCAACTTCTCCTCTGGGACGGCGCTAACGCGTTTGAAGAGAAATATGTGAACACAGAAAAGAAATAATACGAAGGCAATTTTGATTTCTAAATTTGATAATCAGGTAATCGTCCAATAATGCTAATGCAATTTCTATGTAAATTAACATCTAAAACAGTTATTGGTTATTGCGAACGGAACTAAGAATGAGCAAATCAGAGCATACAGTTTAAACCAAACAGCAACGTACCCATCCAGTGCAAAGTCGCCGCTCCGTGAAAAAATCTAGCCTACAGGCGCGAAGCGCCGCGGGGAAAAAACCCGGCCTGTATATCGGTCATATTAGGACCAAAATCCTGAAAAAGTCACCCAGCTTTTGTTGATACGGGAGGGGGGGGACGGTGGGGCGAGCTGAGCCCCCACTCTCTCCAAACTGGGGGGCTGCAGCCCCCTGCCCCCCCGCTTCCGCCGCCCCTGAGCTTGGCGTAGTGCATTTGTGTAACTTCGTCATCCATAAGATCGACCACCTCGCTGGGGGTCTAATATTCAGATGGCCCAATGTGAAAAAGTGGCTTAGTTTAGCGCCCCGTAAACATTTTCTCCTGCATACGTACAACCATTTCTATTACATACAGAGGATCACTGTGCATCTTTTCTGACCGGTTGTCAGCTTGCAGGTGTGTGCATGAGTTATCGGTGTGGGGATTTCGAATAAATTTGGCAAAAAACTACTAGTTTCTACGGAGCCGTAAAAGGGACATGGAAATTATTTTTTTCAGCCCCTATTTTTTTTTTTTTTGCTATAACGACTTATTTTTTTTAAGTCGTTATAACGAGGGGCTATTTTTTTATTTTTTTTTATTATGTCGTTATAACGACTTAATTGACCAATGAAATTCCGTCTTACTTCTGCCGCTTTTATTTTGTTAGCTGACAACTCCCCGGTGAAACAGCGTTTAGATAGGCACTATCAAGGGCAGATCTACGGGGGGTGGGGGTCAGGGGGTCCCGCCCCCCCCATTAGACCTGTAAAAAAAATGAGAGAGAGATCAGCGAACCCTGGAATTTCACGTAGAAATAATATCTTGAAATTATATGTAAAATAAACGAATGTGGATTATGTAATCAGAGTATCTATTGATATATTAAACAGACATCTATTTATGTGGTTTGTGAGCGTACTATATTTCGATGTTGAATATGCAAACATTATGGCTACGAGCGCTCCACGTGTGAAGTGTTAGTCCTGATTTGTATGTGTTTTACCAGAATGTCAAATGGGGGCATAAGGTCTGATACTTTTCAATATCGATGCGTGCTTATATGCGAAACAAAAGTGAAAGTTAATCTACATACATTATGTTCGATTTATTTTGTTTTGGTGCATTTTGACGGTATATTTTCTGTTTGTTTTGAATGAACATTAAACCGTTGCTCGATCCGGAGCTCAGTTCCCACTCTCATGTTTTTGATTGCATGGATCTCTCCATTTTTCATAACTGGATGTAAAACTCATAAGTTCAGTCTTGTTCAATCTATGAACGGCTCTCCCAGAAAGTGTCGAATTTACGCATGCAAACGCTGTGTTGTGGTGCATTATGATAGTAGGATTACGGCACTTGTATCACATGTGTTATTCTCTGCGAAAAATCATCAAAACTATAATCCAGTGTTTAGCCCCTCAACCCATCCCACCCTCTCCCCCGGCTCCGCCGTGCCTGAATAGGTGTTAGTAAAATCCGTCTGCATTTCACATTTTTTCGCTTGGCTGTTTAGGAGTGGACTACGGCTACCTATACAAATATCAGCATGTCTGACCCATTTTTAATTCTTTGAAGTGAGCCGCCATACCGCCCGAGCCAACGCTACAAGCTCCTCAATTATCTGTAATGGAGGGTGGCGAGCAAAACAATTTTGGCGATATTATCGGACCAACACAGAGAAGCCATGTGAATTGGCAGGTTTGGGCATAAAGTCATAGGGTTGCCTTTTAGTCGGCAGACGCACAGGGGCTCGTTACCGTTGTTAAATGGTTAAATAGGTTGATTATCGGGGGGGGTCGAGGTCGATAATAAAAGAGCTCTTTTATTACCGACCTCGACCCCCCGCCCCTATAATCAACCTATTTAACCATTTTACAACGATAACGAGCCCCTGTGGGCAGACGTCGTCAACTTTTCCCACCTCTATAGCCTACATATCTCTCCAATTTATCCAAAGTTTATTACTTCAATGGCATTATCAGACTTCATACTGCATATCTAAACGCTGTTTTGTGGGCAGTTGTCAGTTAACAAAATAAAAGCTGCAGAAGTAAGACGGAATTTCATTGGTGGATTAAGTCGTTATAACGACTTAATAAGTCGTTCTAACGACTTAATGCTGCAATTTCATTGGTCGATTAAGTCGTTATAACATAATAAAAAAAAAATTAAAAAAATAAAAACTATTTTTTTTAAATAAGTCGTTATATAACGACTTAAAAAAAATATATAAAAAAAAAATAAAAAAATAGGGGCTGAAAAAAATAATTTCCATGTCCCTTTTACGGCTTCGTAAGTTTCGCAAAATCATTCATAACTGTGACGCATGTTCATTCTGCCTATCAGGTTATGCGTCTTTTTATAGCCACTAGGCGTGGTTAAAAGGTGTGAACAGTTCAGAGTGTTCTAATGTATCTACTGGATGCAATGTAAGAAAATGTTCAGAAAATGGAGATTTTTTCTGCATCTTTGATTTCTCAAATTTTAGTAAATTTATTACAGTATGTTCTCTAAGCAACCAAACTACCTTATCAGGATATCTAAATTTGCGCAAACAAGTGCGCTTCCCCTCAGAATAAGAATGATCGGACAATAGGTTCGTGTAACCGAGCAATGACTGAGAATATTACCTCACCCCACATTTTCAAGAAATTGGCTAAATTTGAGCTTTTTGTGGAAGAGGCAGAACGAGACAAAATGTTTGCCATGAATGTGATAGATGGTGATCGCTAATCATTCTAATGCATTAAAATGTTACTGTTTCTCATAGAAAAGCTGCTAAACTTCATTTACCTGACATAAATGTAGCATTATCGACCAATTTGTATACGATACCCTAGAATGTAGTAAGTACTAAATTCACAACGTCAATTGTATGAAGAGATGTTCATATACACACCCACTTTCTCGGGGTGTTCTGTCTCTACACCTGCCTGAGTATAGGAGTTTTTATAACATCACTATATGTACTAACATTTATTAATTGACTGTGTATGTTATTACCCGAATACAGTGTAAAACGGCCTGTCTATACGTCATGTCGAACCCGACTTGTATTGGCCGAGTTGTATTGGCCGAGTTGAAAGCTGTATTGGCCGGGTTGAATGTTGTATTGGCCGAGGTGAATGAAATGTCAATTAATAAAAATATTATGAATCGATTGTTTTCGTATAGCCTTAGTATTGACCTTCGGGTCGCCGTATTGGCCCTCGGCCTGCGGCCTCGGGCCAATACGGCGACCCTCAGGTCAATACGAAGGCAATACGAAAACAATCGATTAATAACATATAGTACCTCAGAGCAGTTGTTTCGGATACTTTCGGGAATATATCTTCTGTATATCCCAGGCATATCTCTCATCAGGGGCCAAGCCTAATCATGAATATAGTTAACTATTCACGATATATACTCTCATATTCTTGCCGATATAGTTATGCTGGTATTACCCACGGGGTGAAAGCTTATATTATTTTCGATTTACACTCTTCTTCGTTATACTTGTCTGTGCTGTATACGTTGTGTAATCGTTTATTAATTTCGATTCACATATGTCTTGTTTTTCTCTTTCTGGCTGACGGTTCTTGTCAAGTGCCATTGTATTTTAGCAATATACTTTATGGACTGGCACGATCCCGGCATGGTCGTCAGGCGAATCCGATTATGCGTCGATGGTAGTCTCTCAATGGTAGTTGTCTGTGGAAACATCTAATTACAAGCGTCTAGTCCGTCATCCATAATCCAGCCGTCGTCCATTAGAGAATATCCGCGTCCATAATCCAAAGACCTATTTCATATTCCATATAACAGTATTAGCACCAAATTCAGAAAGACAATCATAGTATACATAAACATAAGCTTGTTTCCTGCAAGAGAGAAGCGGTCAACAGTTTTCAATGATGCCGGCAAGACATCATGATGTTCCAAAAATATCAAATCCGTATCGCTGATCTACGGAGCCGTAAAAGGGACATGGAAATTATTTTTTTCAACCCCTGAAATTTTTGTTCTTCTTCTTATTAAGTCGTTATAACGACTTAATAAAAAAAATAAAAAATAGGGGCTATTTTTTATTTTTTTTTTTTTTTTTTATTATGTCGTTATAACGACTTAATTGACCAATGAAATTGCAGCATTAAGTCATTATAACGACTTATTAAGTCGTTATAACGACTTAATTGACCAATGAAATTCCGTCTTACTTCTGCAGCTTCTATTTTGTTAACTGACAACTCCCCGGTGAAACAGCGTTTAGATAGGCACTATCAAGGGCAGATCTACGGGGGGTGGGGGTCAGGGCCCCCCCCATTAGACCTGTAAAAAAAATGAGAGAGAGATCAGCGAACCCTGGAATTTCACGTAGAAATAATATCTTGAAATTATATGTAAAATAAACGAATGTGGATTATGTAATCAGAGTATCTATTGATATATTAAACAGACATCTATTTATGTGGTTTGTGAGCGTACTATATTTCGATGTTGAATATGAAAACATTATGGCTACGAGCGCTCCACGTGTGAAGTGTTAGTTCTGATTTGTATGTGTTTTACCAGAATGTCAAATGGGGGCATAAGGTCTGATACTTTTCAATATCGATGCGTGCTTATGCGAAACAAAAGTGAAAGTTAATCTACATACATTATGTTCGATTTATTTTGTTTTGGTGCATTTTGACGGTATATTTTCTGTTTGTTTTGAATGAACATTAAACCGTTGCTCGATCTGGAGCTCAGTTCCCACTCTCATGTTTTTGATTGCATGGGTCTCTCCATTTTTCATAACTGGATGTAAAACTCCATAAGTTCAGTCTTGTTCAATCTATGAACGGCTCTCCCAGAAAGTGTCGAATTTACGCATGCAAACGCTGTGTTGTGGTGCATTGTGATAGTAGGATTACGGCACTTGTATCACATGTGTTATTCTCTGCGAAAAATCATCAAAACTATAATCCAGTGTTTAGCCCCTCAACCCATCCCACCCCTCTCCCCCGGCTCCGCCGTGCCTGAATAGGTGTTAGTAAAATCCGTCTGCATTTCACATTTTTTCGCTTGGCTGTTTAGGAGTGGACTACAGCTACCTATACATTTATCAGCATGTCTGACCCATTTTTAATTCTTTGAAGTGAGCCGCCATACCGCTCGAGCCAACGCTACAAGCTCCTCAATTATCTGTAATGGAGGGTGGCGAGCAAAACAATTTTGGCGATATTATCGGACCAACACGGAGAAGCCATGTGAATTGGCAGGTTTGGGCATAGAGTCATAGGGTTGCCTTTTAGTCGGCAGACGCCGTCAACTTTTCCCACCTCTATAGCCTACATATCTCTCCAATTTATCCAAAGTTTATTACTTCAATGGCATTATCAGACTTCATACTGCATATCTAAACGCTGTTTCACCGGGGAGTTGCCAGTTAACAAAATAAAAGATGCAGAAGTAAGACGGAATTTCATTGGTCAATTAAGTCGTTATAACGACATAATAAAAAAAAATAAAAAAAATAAAAAATAGCCCCTATTTTTTTTATTTTTTTTTTTTAAGTCGTTATAACGACTTAATAAGAAGAAAGAAAAAAATTTCAGCCCCCATTTTTTTTTTTTTTTTTTTAAGTCGTTATAACGACTTAATAAGAAGAGAAAAAAAATTTCAGGGGTTGAAAAAAATAATTTCCATGTCCCTTTTACGGCTCCGTACTGATCAGTATTCTTAATCCATAATATTCGTTGTAAAGTCGTCATCTAAAGATTGATGCATCTCAGTCACGCTTTGATTGTGACTGTTCATATGAGTACCATGAGGATCTTGAAGTACATGGGTTCATACGGCCCCTAGCCCCGGGTTAAGCGAATTAGACACAAGTTACGAAACGTAGCGCCATAGATCTTGCACGCTACGTTCGTATTTTGCTATCAGCATTCGATATGTATCGCCAAATTTGAGAAACTTTGAGTGGAGGCGCTTGGTGGAATAGCCCTGTTTTATAAGTTTCTGCAACAATGTTTTGTGACGTTGGTTAAAATCATCACATTTAACACAGGTTCTAGCAAATGCTACTAAGCGAGATATGTATACGCCATATGCAGGTCCCACTGGAATATTACTATCCAAAAAAGGATAGTTTACGATGTCGAAATTGTAATCATCTCTTTTGTCATAAAGTCGACGACAGAGAATGCCCGCTTCATTTTTATAGAGATAGAGATCTAAATAAGATATGCCTGTAGGGCTATCTGTAGTTTCCTTCAAATCCAGTGAAGGTGGATATATATCCCTCACTGCGTCATTTATATAGCGATTATCCACAGCGAGAAGATCGTCTATATAGCGTTTGGTGAATGAGAAGGAACGGGCTTTGAATGGATCGGTTTTTTGAAAGCGCCTGCATATAGTCATATTCATAAGAGAACAGATACAGGTCAGCCAACAGGGGTGCACAATTAGTACCCATTGGAATACCTATATGCTGCTGATATATTGTGTCGCAAGCCGTCAGTTGAGTGATGAAACTTCAGGTAGAAGGACCCAGTCACTACATGGCGCGAATAATCTAATTGGTTATAACAAATCGCCGGTCACCCGTTGATTGGCACAGAATCGCTCTGACTGATTTGTTGAAGTACTGGCAGCTGATTGGTTATTTTGACACCTACTGGAGAAGGCATTTTATGTTACAATTCTGTCAAGCTCAGCATGTAGATCTTTACGTGGACAACTGGTCTACTTCTTCACGACTGGTACACACGTGGTTATAATGAGAGTATACTTGATCTTGTTGACAACAGCAAGCTTCACATCTCCTAATGGAGAATGACAAAACATAGTTGAATGAGAGACAAATAAATATCTGAAACAACGAATCAGAACACCCCGAGAAAGTGGGTGTGTATATGAACATCTCTTTCACACATGGGTCAGAACACCCCGAGAAAGTGGGTGTGTATTTGAACATGTCTTCACACATTGGTCAGAACACCCCGAGAAAGTGGGTGTGTATATGAACATCTCTTCCCACATGGGTCGGAACACCCCGAGAAAGTGGGTGCGTATATGAACATCTCTTCACACATGGGCCAGAACATCCCGAGAAAGTGGGTGTGTATATGAACATCTCTCCACACATGGGTCAGAACACCCCAAGAAAGTGGGTGTGTATTTGAACATCTTCACACATGGGTCAGAACACCCCGAGAAAGTGGGTGCGTATATGAACATCTCTTCACACATGGGTCAGAACACCCCGAGAAAGTGGGTGTGTATGTGAACATCTCTTCACACATGGGTCCGAAAACCCGAGAAAGTGGGTGTGTATATGAACATCTCTAAACACATCGGTCAGAACACCCCGAGAAAGTGGGTGTGTGTATGAACATCTCTTCACACATGGGTCAGAACACCCGAGAAAGTGAGTGTGTATATGAACATCTCCTCACACATGGGTCAGAACACCCCGAGAAAGTGGGTGTGTATATGAACATCTCTTCACACATGGGTCAGAACACCGCGAGAAAGTGGGTGTGTATATGAACATATCTTCACACATCTCTTCACACATGGATCATTCAACTGATGGCTTGCGACAGTGTTAGATGTTCCCACCGGCTACTACCGTTGAGAGACGGAAATTATGCAGACAGCGGCTGACATCCTGAAATGAACATGCACCGTACTAAATATGTCTTTAAGTGAGATCCATGTTCCGACACCTGAATTGAGAAATAGTAAGAATATGCTATCAGGCCCGATTGTTGAGGTAGATGTTTTCGACGCATAATCCGATTCGCCTGACGACCATGCCGGGATCGTGCCAGTCCATGAAGTATATCGCTAAAATACAATGGCACTTGACAAGAATCGTCAGCAAGAAAGAAGAGAAAAACAAGACATATGTGAATCGAAATTAAAATACGATTACACAACGTGTGCAGCACGAACAAGAGTTAAGAAGAAGAAGAGTGTAAATCTAAAATAATATAAGATTTCACCCCGTGGGTGATACCGACATCACTATATCTACAAGAATATGAGAGTATATATCGTGAATAATTAAATATATATTCATGATTAGGCTTGGCCCCTGTTGAGAGATATGCTTGGGATATACATAAGATATATTCCCGAAATTATCCAAAACAACTGCTCTGGGGTACATGTTAGTACATATAGTGATGTTATAATAACTCCTATACTAAGGCAGGTGTAGGATCAGAACACCCCGAGAAAGTGGGTGTGTATACGAACATCTCCTCACACAGTGTCCAGAAGCAGATACAGTGCTCATTGGGATGTATCTGTTCGATGTCCTGTCTAAACCCGAACAATCCGCACACTACGGCTGATGACAGTGACTCAGATACTGAATAATAGCTAGGATATTTGAGGAGGGAGGGAATTTGGCTTAATGCCACACTCAAGTTTGTTTCACTCATATGGTGACAGTCAGTTTGGTTGGTGGAGGAAGCCGGAGTACCCGGAGAGAACCACCGCCCTTCGGCAAGTAACTGACAAAGCTAGGATATTTAAAGTACTGATGTATCCCTATGGGGAAAACATTTGACTGTGATGCCAAGAAAACAGTTCACTGTAAAATTCAAACGACCTTATTTAAGGACAAATTTATCAGTGTTACAACATTCTCGAGAAAATGGTTCATGGGAGAGACTGTCCGCTATAAACTGTAATGATATTAATATTGGTGTGCAATTGAAACTTGGGGGTCGGGGTATAGTTTTGCCCAAAGACCGAGGCGTTAAGATGCGCATTGCCAATGAAGGTTTATTATGGTAGTTTGAAAGATAATATGTCAATTTATCTGCTGATATAACCCTACGATGAGAATACACTTCGCTGTGGTGTCATAAAAAATTACAGCACACTGACCAAACAGACTTAGCTGAAGACAATATTATATGCATTTCAACATTTCGGACAAAATTGTTCAAAAGAAAAGTGTGTCAGTGATTAACAGTAAATATGCTAAATTTGATGAGGGAATCTGATTTAGGGGGGTGGGGTAATTTTTTGTCTCATTGCTCAGGCATTAGATAGGTTATATGAAATGGAAAATACTTCATTGTGAAACCTAATAATTGGGGTAAATATTAATATCTGTTTTATGTATCTGAGTATAATAGTCGTGACAGGTTCACCAATATAATGTTCCAATACAAATAATGAAAAATGGGATTTTTGGTCGGTTTTCGATATGTTATTGGTGCATACTGGAACACCCTTGACGGACTTTGTGCCATTCGGCATTGGGGTGTTACCTGTGGTAAATATGCATAATTCGGTGCATTGTTTGTGGAGTTTTAGTTAAAAACATTTTCTAAATTTCAGTATTTTATGTTGAGATTTGTACGTTTATTGCCATAATGCATACACCTAAGAACTGACAACCGGTCAGAACAAGTGTACATAGCTTTCCTTGACATATTAAAACAGATTGTTGATATTCAGGGGAAAATGGTTACGGGAACGTCATTTCACCACCCTGGCCATCTGACTATAATAATACCCCAGCCACCAGTCAAATTTTTGGACCGGATTCGGGGTCGCGCGCACATCGCCGGAAGTGACCTCATATATAGTAAAATAGATGTTTGCCGAACATTTCGATTACCGTACTTTTCAAGTCTGCATAATACCTCTGTTGACCTAGCGTTAAAAAGAATTATCTGGAGATTATTTTCCCTGTTTATCTGGACATCATCCGAACGCATGGCACGATCATACGTAGAAACTTCTGCTCATAGCCATGCGGTAACCGGTGATATCTGAGTGTATTAGGGCGTTTCCCAAATGGTCACATGCGATTGGTCCCGTGAGACCCAACATCGGCGCAATCACATTCATAAAATGAAGACACACCTCCAGAAAGCGATCGATTGAACGGATCTCTTGGTGGGCCTCGAAGTGCCCCCATCACAAAATAAAAATCATATCATTTTCCTGTGAACTGCCGCCGATTTTATTTTTTTGAGATCTGGCGTTAGCCAGGCTCTTTAGAATGCTGCAGGGAAAGGACAAAAGTGCAAACCGACTCTGCACGAAAGTAGTTCCACAGAGATGAGTTTTGGGGATCCTTAGTGGTTGAAAGGCTTTTGTATGTCTATTTTTAGTCACTAATAGTCACTTGGCATATATTTGATCCCTTATCTGCATTAAATATTACTCTGTTCATTGTTTTCCCACGAAATATGAGATTAATACGCTCTAAAGTATGGCAGACTGATATCGTCACTTTACCAAAGCTTGGACTCTGCTGAGAAAATTATACAGTTTAGCTGGTTAGGTGTATATGTGAGAGATGCTCTACCATAGCAGCCAACCTGGCCACCATTGTCTCATTATCACCTTTGCAGGCCACTGTTTGCTTTTCTCACAAGAGCAAGCTGTAACATATCTTAGAATCTTTTTCTATCTTGTACTCCACCAGTCAACCTGTGGGATATCCAGAAAGTGTAATACATGTCTTGTCTTATCCTAACTTGTGACATAACCATCATCAACCTTGATGTCCAGCCCTTCTCACTTATAACACTAAATCAATCTCTATTTACCTCTAGGTATAATCTCTCTTATTTACCTCTTTGGTACATGTATGTGCTGTACAAACTGACCTTAATCCCCTGTGGGTATTTAGGCCTACATGTAGACTTCCTTCCACTGGCCCCTTTTTCCATCGAATTCTCAACAGGTCAGTTTGCAGTTTCACGGCAACACCAACAATACCATGTTAAAGAAGGTATCGTATTCCTTTCTTTATGTCAATACTTGGATGGGTGACCGGGTGCTGTACTGGCTGGGCTGATCAGTGTCCAGAATAATAGGAACTGTGGACACTCTCGTGTGCTGGCACATGTAGGCACCGTCGTGATATGACTGAAACAATGTTGAAAACGACGTTAAATCCTACTCACTCACTCACTCCTTTCTTTATGCTGGTTAAATTAACATGGTGGTCATGGTGTTCATCTCGAATCCCGAACTGACGTATTGGAGGAATTATGTATCAAGATAAAGAGCACAATTCAGCTATTTTGTTTGAGTCCAGGTTGGATGAGTACCTACTGTAGTGTCTAATTGGACGGAAATTAATTGGGTAACACATGGTTAGCGTAATGTGTGCAACTTCTTCATTATAGGACTACCTTTCATTGTTCCCACAGATCAATTTCACATAAACTACGATAAAAGTAACTCCGAAAATGGAAGTCATTATGATATAATATTCTATATTTCGGCTTCCATTTTCGGAGTTACTTTTATCCTAGGACTGCCTTTCTTCGGTATGTTCAACTTCATTATGTCGGTACCTTTTAAGAAGGGCCGTTCGCGCCATAAATCCAAACGTTTAATAAATTTAAACGTTTTAACTTGCACCAACCAATCAGATGTCATGAATTGACATTTGGAAGACCTTTTCCTGTCCAAAAGCAAACGTTTGCTGTTGTAACGTCCAATACTTTAGACGTTTGTGATCATCCAGTCAGATTTTTTTTATTGCTGCCGCGTATGTTCAACCCTCCACATCAACACGTGTCCACTGACAAAACGTTTCCGCTATGTAGTCTGTTTGAACCAATCAAAATAACCCTTACAAATATTCGCGCATATTGTATTCCTCATGCCCACCGTGCATCATGTCCTGCGCAAATTGTCTCGGTGCCAAAGATATTCTCCAAAACCTAATTTGTAAGAACGGTTTTCATTGGTTAAAATACACTACATACCGGAAACGTTTGCCAGTGGAGATTTGCACGTGTTGGTGTAGAGGTTGGAATACACGCGGCCCAATTAAAAAATCTGATTGAACGATCACAACCGGAAACGTTATCCTTTTAACCGAAAACCTTTAAAAGACCGAATTTTTTTTTACAGGAAACGTCTGAAGTCGCGAATTTACAACTGGAAACGTTTGCTTTTTAACAGGAAAATGTCAGTTCATAACATCTGATTGGTTGGTAAGTTTAAACGTTTAAACTTTTTAAAGCTTTACAATTTTTAAACGTTTAAGAAGTTAAAACGTTTAAAGGATGCGTTTATGGCGCGAGCGGCCCTTCATATACAATTGTATATATGTATATTTATTTTTCGACCCCGTGGAAGATCAGCCTTATTGGCTGAACGGGTCATCGAAGTAAAATAAAGTCCATTATTATTATTATTATTATTATTACAGGATGTAACTTGTGATTGCGTTTTAGCCACATACATTCGTGCCTGGTGCCACCTGTGCCTAACTTGAAATTAAATATATAATTGTGCGTTTATTTCATTATAAACTTATCCCCCAATAACCCAGCTACCAGATCTCATTAAAGCCCATAGGCTCTAGTTCTAATATGTTAGGCCGTTTGTAATATGATTTTTCTTAAGAAAAACAAAGAAGCATGCTCCATTAGAGTGAGAAATAAAGATACGAAATAAAATAGCTAATTCGCACAACTTCGGTTTGGTCTCCCACAGTCTTGCGCCTCGAGCACTTAAGTGCAATCGACATGTCTCACATCTGAGATTCCCAGGTCAAAATATTTGAATACGGATCATTTCATTGGCTCGTTTAAATAGAGCGGACATGAGACTTGATGCTCGGGGAAGCTGACATGGGGCGAAATACATGGAGAATGAAGCCATTGAGCTAAGGGTAGTGTTAAGTGGAACGTGAAATGCCCTTAGCAAGCTAAGATGTATCTGGACAGAGCATATGAAAAGTAGTTCGCTCATGTGCAAAACTGAAGGAGGTATTCGGCCGGATTCAAACTGAACCGTGGGTTTTCCACTATACGTCATAGCAACGTAGTAAAGGTCCACTTGAGCCTGTGAAATGGAGCATGCGCTGTGGGGATGCCATAAGCTGGCCATCTTCATTTTATCAAGCGAATTTCTACGCTCCCAGCTCGAACTTCCCTTGATATATCTGGCCCCTTAAATGTTCAAAGAGCTTATAAATAGACACGAGACGTCACTGACCTCGAAAACATTTGAAATTCGAAATGGGTCGCACAAGAGCGTTATTGATAGGCTGACCTATATAGTGGGCACCATATTAGGAGGAAGGACGCCGCAAATAGAGGATGATGGTACTTCACTCTCAATCGACGTGTACGTTCTGATTGGTTCATCTCTGGTTTGTAGGTGAAATATACATCTCGGATTTTGAACACCGAAGAAGGTCAAATAAATCAAGGCAGGTTCGAAGTGGGAAAGTAGAAATTGGCTGGATAAAATGACGATGTAAGATGGCTTGCGAATCGTGTGTCGCCATTATTGCGAAGGGATATTCGATAATTTACCGTATAGTGACTTTTTTTTATCTTTTCCATACAAGCGTTTTTTAACGAATATTTCATAACTACGGTAGTGAAATGAATCTTTTTGGTGTAAAAATATCCGTATAATGCCGCTTCAAATCCTGAGATAGAAATGTATAATATGCTAACATTTCCTGAAATTTCACTTTTAGCTGAGAAGTGACTATGCGTGAATTTTAGAAAAAAAAATCTATTTTTATTTCCGTTTTCTCTCATGGAATCCTTGGCCAAACTACTCGTTTCAGAATTTCACCCGCAGTAAAATTGTTTTGCAGAAGTTCACAAAATCGTATTCTCTACCGAACTGTGAGATTTTTAAATTGGCCAAATTTCTAAAAATACGATCCTGAAATGAAGTTTTATTATTTGACGCATCTTTTCAAGTTTTGGTAGCGAGTTTTCAAAGGAAATACACCGTGAAAGTACCAAAACTTGCGCGTTTTAATTTTGAAGTAAATTAAGTTATTAAAACTCATGTAAATTCGCCAAATTCTTTTTTTTAAGAGGTGGGAATAGATATTAGTGTAAAATTCTCAATAAAGATGTGTTTGATCGTGATGATATCAGATATTGATATACCGAACTGTGACGGTTGACCCTGTCCTGTTAAAGATAACGGCAAATCTAGGCGAGAGACGGAAACAGTTCGGCGGTAATCTTGAAGCCCGCGCTTCCTTGTCTGGTCCGAGCTCCCTATGACCCTTCGTCAGACGGCGGATAATTTCTGAGAGATTGTCTGGCTAGAAATTATCCGTCGTCTGGCGTGAAGGGTTCTATATAAGCTCTGATTATTTCCTATCGGCCACGGCGGAAGTAATGTTTAGCTCTGTCGCTGAACGCAACCCAAAACGCCAAACCAATTAATTGTTCTAGTTATGCTGAAGGTACATGTTGTGATGACGAGCTTTTTGTAATTTCAAGCTATAAAACAACGAACCTGCGGTTTGTCACTCAGTAGCCCCCCTCCCACCCCCTACCTCGCTGTACTGTTTGGAAGGTCCTCTTTTCAAATCGAAAATTGACCAATCGAAACGTCCGCTTCGCTGGAAGACCGTTTCAATCGGCTCTGAGGACCACACCGAACAGCTGTCTTATATTCTTCGGAACTGTGCTTGTGCATTCGTTTGCGGTCAGGGCGGTATTGGACTCTTGTTATGAGGATGACATCTGGCAAGAAAATGCTCATCGTGCTTTTTTTGATAGTACCGTAGGTACCTAAATACACTTTTCCAGATAGGGTCAACATTCCGGAAGGTGAGCAGCTACCCAGAGATTGAGCAAAAAAAGACGCACTGGTCACATGGGGGTAAATCGCTATATTTTGAGGGGGGGGGGCAAGGGTGTTCAAATGATCGTATGTTTTAACTTGATACAACTTGATTTAACTTGATGCTATACTTTGAAAGCCAAATGATTGGCCTTCTTACCTGAATGATTCGGATTTTCATTCGCTCAAAACTTGTCGGGAAATGTCAAAAGGTCATGACCTACGTTTTTTCTTCACAAATCGATATATCCCGTAAGTGAGGAGCCGTAGAGATCTCCAGACCACTAATGTATAACTTTGAACTTGATTATATTGAAGAATGGTAACTGGGCCCGTTTTTACGCCTAACTCAGAACATCGTGACCTGATATATGACGAACACCAGGTATAAATGCCATGATAATTTCATAATATTTGGACAACTTTAGATTCGTGGGGGGGGGGCGTTCACATGACCACATCTTATTTTATTAAGTCTATTTTACAATTCTTCCTTACTTTATTAAGTCTATTTTATAATTCTTCCTAAAAAAAATGGATTTTTTTGTGATTCGTTTGAATTGAGGTCAATAAAGATCAAGGGGTCACGGCATACATTTACCTACAGAAAAATTCAGTCTGCAATGGAAGAGCGCATTGATATATAGACATTTGCCATCATTCGTTAGATTAACCGCTGGGGAGTGGGGTTCATGAAACCGATGATAATGTGCTTCAATGTGTGCAAGAGCAGCCAGAGCCGGCAATTTCCAAGATGGCGGCCGTCCCATCATCATAATTCTACTTTTTATTAATATACAGCTCATCGATTGGCCATTCTAATGTTAAATCTTGTGGTTTAGGGCCAATATGAAGTCAGTTATCTATTTCAGATCCATATCTCCGCAACTATAAGACAGTTTTGATATTAAACCATTTCTCTTGATGTCCATTCAGTAGTTTACAGAGAGGTACCATGATTTTTTCACAAAATGCCATAGCATGGGACTGGTAAAGCCATTCTATACGATAGTATAACACTATGCCACAGTTACACCAATGGTGACTCGCAACAATTTACCCAAATTACCTTGGTGCATGTGTCGGGATGATCCACAGTAATTGTGAAAGCCTGGGACACCATTTTATAACCATGACAAATCCATGGTACAGCATCGCCCCAAAATACCGCCACATTTTCCCAGTAGAATGGGAACTGTTTTAATAGCTGCACCCTGTGTACATCAAATATAGTCCCATACTGTTGCCTACTGTGGAATCATCATTATTCACAAATACCTTAGTAGTATACAATGATGATTTCGATCACATTGACCTCAAAAATTTGCATATCGTGAGGTGGGAGGTCAAAGGTCAATGAGTGCACTTGAGCATGTACTGACCTGTATCATCTCATCCCGTCCATCATCTAACCTTGGATCATGTTTAGACATGTTAAGGGATTCCTTCTTGGTGATGCGGTTTGGCGGTAATGCGGTCTGCCTCCGCGGACAGAAAGTAGTCTCAAACACGTGGGTTTTCGTGAGAATGTCCGGCAATCTCCAGGGGCAATAGAGTCCCCTATTAGACCGATTGGGTCGAGTTAGATGTTGAAGTAAAGCGCTCCTCCAGGGCCATCATGGGTGGCTGTATGTAAAATTAGGATTTGTCCCGAAAATATAAAAATCGGAACACGGACTTTATCCCTAAACTAGGGGGGAACTCCTATCAGCCCTATCCAAAAGGGCTAATATCGGGTCCCCGGGCTTATCGGGGTCGGCCTATCAAGCCATGGGTGGGTGCATGTAAAATCAGGATTTTTTCCCGAAAATATAAAAAACGGAACACGGACTTTACCCCTACAATTGGGGAAAACGCCTATCAGCCCTATCCCAAAGGGCTAATATCGGCCCCGGGTTCATCGGGGTCTGGGTGCATGGGTGGGTGCATGTAAAATGGGGATTTGTCCCCGAAAATATAAAAAACGGAACACGGACTTTATCCCTACAATAGAGGAAAACCCCTATCAACCCTATCCAAAAAGGGCTAATATCGGTCCCGGGCTTATCGGGTTCTGCCTATCCAGTCATGGATGGGTGCATGTAAAATGAGGATTTGTCCCGAGAATAATTCGACCAGTCGACTTAAAAATTGAGAAGGTTCTTCACATCAGTTAGACGGCCATTGGTATTGATTTTCACTGAGGTACATAATCCAAGATGGCTGTCATTGACCATATTGGATTCCGTCCGTCCCACATCTTGTGAACGCGATATCTTGAGAACAATTCGACCAATCGGCCTCAAACTTGAGAAGGTTCTTCACATGAGTTAGAGGGTCATTGCTATTGATTTTCATTGAGGAAGTATGTAATTCAACATGGTTGCCATTGACCATTTTGGATTCCATCTGTCCCGGATCTTGTGAACATGATATCTGAAGGACAACTCAACCAATCGACTTCAAACTTGAGAAGGTGTTCACATCAGTTAGGTGGCCATTAGTATTGATTTTCACTGAGGTACGTAATCCGAGATGACTGCAATTGACCATTTTTCCAAGAGGGCTGTCATTGACCATCTTGGATTTCATCCGTCCCGCATCTTGTGAGCACGGTATGGTATCGTGAGAAGAATTCGTCCGATTGACTTCAAACTTGAGAAGGTGCTTCACATCAGTTACACGGTCACTGGTATTGAGTTTCATTGAGGTAGTATGTAATCCAAGATGGCTGCCATTGACCATCATGGATTTCGCTCACCCATATTGTACCCATCTGTATTGTGCTTGCGATATCGTGAGATCTATTCCACTCATCGATTTATAAAACCTCACCATCCACAAATCCATATACAACTACATACTTACATTCAAGTGTTACACTACCCATTACTGCTTCCCAAACCTCTTCAACTTGTCTCAACAATTCCAGATAAACATCTTTTTCCAAATACACATATCCACTTTCCAAGTTTATATTTAAGGAGATATTAGAAGCGTATATGCTGCACGCTCTCAAACAGGCTACTTGATGGAGGACCTGCTAGCTACTCAGCTTGTTAACACTTATTTATCTAGTGCTAAGTCAGAATGATGCCCCTTTACAAAAATATTAATAGCGATCGCTTTGTCCGTCCGTCTGTCCGTCCGGCCGTCTGAATTTCTTGTCCGTGCAATATCTCGGTTAATATTCGATGGACAGGATTGAAACTTGCATGGAATGTGGCCAGTGCTTCGTAGTTGTGCAGCGTAGAGAGTTTCCCGAGTTCCAATATAACTTGCATAGAATGTGGCCAATGCCCCACAGTTGTGCAGCGTAAAGTTTCTCCCCGTTTCGCTTATATTTTCAAGAGTTATGTCCCTTTGTTTCTGAATCTCTGTGAATTGGGACTTGTCCGGGCTGGATCTTGGTTAATATTGTATGGACAATTATGAAATTTGCAGGATATGTGGTCAGTGCCCTGTAGTTGTGCTGCGTGAAGCTTCTCTGCTTTCGGTTATATTTTCAAGAATTATGGCCCTTTGTTTATCAAACCTAAGTGAATGGGATATATTTATTTGCCCAGGCTGGATCTCAGTCCATAACCGATTTGGACCGGGAAAATGGCTATGTATATGTTAGTCTACATTTCAAAGCAGATCACATAGGTCCGGAAGTATGAAATTGCCCCAAAATGAGTGAATTCAAAGTTCACTAATCGCTTCATAATTTCACCAAAATATACTCCCAAGGAATTTAGATTTCATAACCAGGTCACATTTCCGGATTTGGGGAAAGCCCCGGCGACCATCTTGCATCAAAACATTGTATTGTCACTTGTTGGTCGATACTTGGAATATGTATTATGCGAGGCATCGCAAAAAAAGTGACTGAAACAGAATTTTTATAATTATCCTAATTAGGCCTTCAGCGACCAATACAGAACAGAACAATGGCGGGGCAGTATCGGATTAAAGCGGAAGTGGGGAGGGGGGTATTATTGAGCAATCTCTGATTGCTTCCTTCCTGTGTTTCTATTTCTGTCCTATATGCTTGAATGTAATCAACTATATCTGCAGAACGGTAATACTTAGCATGCTTAGTTCTATATTCCATTCACTGATCTGTTGAAACATCCATCCACTGAAAATTGTAAATTACCTTTAGCTTGATCATCCCACATAGTACTATCTCTTCCCCAATTCACACCACACATAGGTCTCAATCACTTGGGGAAAGCCGAGAGGTTTTGATTAGATCAATCTCATATTAAAGGAGTGAAGATAGGCTCTCCAAATCCATAATACTTGTGCAATTGGTGACTGACTAGAAGCCTATCCCAGTTGTCTGAACCTATTTTCTCAAGGTTGTATACTGTATATTATGATATAACATGAAATATAGCTAGGCATTCTAAATTGATATCACATATGCAACTGATGATGGACCTGTAGTCTATGAAAATGACTGACGTTGACCTATTTTCTCAAGGTCAAAATTGTATGTTAAGTCACATGTTAACTGCCAACATACACTTCAAATCAAACATTGTCATCATTTTGTTGTGGCTGTGGTTGTCTTCCAGAAAAATCTAGTGAATTTTGCATGTGTTACACCAGCCTCATGTTCCAACAGTAACTTAAACCATGCTGTATCGGCTGAGCTGCTGAAACACCCTCCATATCCTAGCTCTGACTTACTACTGCATCACTGTTGAAATATGGGCACCATGACAGAGTGATAGATCACACAGCCAGTGAAGGTTCCCGATTTACATTCAATGTCGTTATTGCCTAAGTAGTAGTTGCAGCATTTTACAACAACAACAATTCGCTGCCTTATGGTGAAAAATTCTAGTGAAAGGTATTTATTTTTTATTGTTTGTTATTTGCTGGCATTGTTTCAGATAGAATACAACAGCCTAATTCATGCAATCAGAAATGAAAAGCTGGTTAAAATCTTTTTGTTCAAACTTTCGTAGGAAAAATAAAAGTGGCAACTTGAAAAAAAAAAATTATTCGATTTTTTAACGTCAGTGGGCACATGAAACACAAAATAAAGTTGGTGATGCCTCACACTGGGTTTCGCCCATTGGTAAAAAAATCCCTTCTCAGAGGCTCTACTACCAGGGATGATTCCTGATTGCTCATCCTCCAGCGGTATGTGCCCCACCCTCTGTCCCATCCTAAAGAATTGCCACCCCTAGTAGGGGGTGTGCCCAAATTGGGGAGATCTAAAGCCCTGTGAGTGCCAAATTATGTGTTACAAAATTTTCCGGGGAAATGCTCTTCGCCCGTGTTTCACATGAGCTTTCATTTTGAAAAGTTTCATTTTCTGCAATTTGGAGAAATATCTGAGGAAATTAAATTATAAAAGTAAGAATCATTGTGCAACTGATCTAGACAGTATTATTTTATTTCCTTATTATCTGTAAAAAAAACCCCAAATAGTTACACCACGATCGCATATAGATAGCGAGTACAATAATACTAGACCGTCCGTATGACCGTCCACACCAGCACCTGGCTCCCGTCAGTACGGTCAGCTTTTGAATACGTCTCAAATGACTGGGAGGTCATGCACGCACTGACTGTGGAAGACAACAGCAAAATCGACGATGCCCTGATTTTACTGATACTTTTTTCCTTTTAGTTGATGATATCCACCAGCCTGGTTGTTTAATTTATTCTAAATTTTGCTGACAAATTCTATTTCCTTGACGGGGGGAGGAGAGGATGTTGGGCTATTTATTTTGGCATGAATTTCTTGTGCATTTATAAAATATTTACCAGCATTATTGTAATAAAGCATCAAATCATAGTTTATTGTTTGTCAAACCACATGTCTCTGTCCCAATTCTCATTTCAATGGTTCATCCCCCCGCAGCATACATGTCAATTAACATTGCAATACACTGAATTAATAATCATTCTTGAATCTATCAAATTACCTTGCCTCAGGATACCATTCTCAGCTTTACAGTCCATTTAAAATTTGAACGACTGAAAACAGTTGAATAATGGTTTGATTTTGCAGAAGTACCAAATTGATCAACCTGCATGAGTCTGTAAACTTATTTCATAAAGCTGATAAATAATTATACATATACTTTTTATGCTAATTTTTCTTTGAGAACATTATAGACTTTTACTTTTCATTTATCCCAACAGTTTATTTACATCCACATTGTGTGCTGTGACACATGTATGCCACAAAACCCCTTTGAAGTATAATGCAGTTTCAAGTCCAGCTGGTGTGTATCCTACTACATATATTATTACTGATGTATTATGGCAGGCCATTAGTATTTTACACAATTTTCACTATCTTCAATTACTGCACATACACCATCAGATATCTTTTGATGAAAACTAATTTGCTCGTTAAAACCTGGGATTCTGAAAACTTATTCTGAATTGTAGTTAAAACGAAGGAGTATCTACATTGTACATGTAGGTCCTATTATTGAGATTTTGGACTGATACCAGGAGCCGCGGAGCACATCTGAAAGTGGGGGGCTGAACTCTATACCGGCCATGTTAAATGTTGGACTGGTGCTATCTAATATAGGACTTATAACATTGCCGTCCCAAAAAGTGGGACCTTCCCACCCCACACCTCTCCGCGGCCCCTGGATAGTATGGACAGAACCTTTCCCAAAACATTGCTCCATAGAGAAGTTACTGATATAAACAATCCTGTTCTAGATGATAATATCTTGGATTCTTATCATGCTCATGCCACTAACATGAACATCATTGAACTCCAATCCAACCAGTGGTCAAGATCCATCATCGTTCTTCAGGATTCATATTATTGATCACTCATGTATAGATTGGATTAAGTTCTCATAGTATTCATTTCATACTTTTGCAAATTCTTGTAACATATAGTGAGGTCCCAGTACTATTAAGTACACGTATTTTGTATGAAAGGTGAGAACTGGTATGATGGATTACATCTTGTTGTGTATGATGAAAGAATGAAATATAATGAAGGACATAAACATTTCAATGAGCTGAGTTCTGATATTATATATATATATATACAATTGATTCCACCCTGCAGGTCATGCATGCTGCACTTCTGATATAAGACGCAACAGGACTGTTACACAATTGATGTACGTGATGAACTGGAAGTACCAATCCAGACTCTCGATTGGTTTAGCTGTGTCAGAAAGGTGTGAAATGACAGAGGTGGTGAAAATCAGAGCCAGTGATTGGCCACATAGTATTGTGCATCCCCCCTCCCCCATTGGATATCAGCTGATTCCTCAGGAAATACACATTACGCATGTAATGACCACCTGCAGGGTGATACATGTGTCAATCGGTCAAACATTTCCACGCATGCGGAGTTCTAACTTAAACAACCATGCCGGACTTCATTCCTTCAATCAGAATAATTGGATCTAACTCTTACAAAACCTGCAGCTTCCAATAGCTCCTGGATCTAGAACACAAAAATGAAGGGACCAAGTTTATCGGCGCTATGACAACAGTATCATGTAGTTTCATGGGATTGTGCGGATAATATCAGATGCATGGAAGTTAAAGTCCTGCAGCTTGCTCTACAAATATCATCAAAGGTCATAAAATATCTGCCGGCCAGTTTTGAGTGGTAGCAGCTCCAGCTTGGAATATTTGAATGGATAAGTTTATCCAAGTTTAGGCAAGAAGCTGTATGTTTCTGGTCTGCACCAGTGTAGATCTATACTTTTTTTTGCAAAATTATCTCCCTCGACCAGGTGAAGACTTGAATGTGTCTAAACTGATTTAGCTACTAGAAACAAAGACTTCATTTCCTGAGTAGAGGTAAAAAATGAACCTATTTTGATTATTTTATTAAAATTTTAATTCCACTTCTGGTATATGTATATGTATAAAGTACATACAGAATGAACTGCATACATAATAACACAAAGAATAGGTATATGTATCTCATGCATTAATCACAATAATTCTTAACCAAAGATAAATACATACAAGAACATGTTTTCAAGTATGTGTACCTTTCTATGTTAGCAGATTACAATCAGTGATGGGTGATATTACAACAATACCATGGTGTTATATATTGTTATGATTGGCTTAACTTTAGCTGCTGAAGATATTTCTAATTTGAGGGCAATGGGCAATCATACTAAATTTATTTTCATAATTTCCTTTATTTTCACAATAAGCAAAATAATGGAGATTAGCAAGTGGAGTTTTACAACATAATATAATAAGCATCATGGGTCTCCTTCAGTTTAGTGTAGACATATATACCCTTGAATATCTGTTACCATGATTCAGTCATAATATTGTCTGTAATACATTGATGTTGACAAGGAATAAACATAATTATTTGATAATATTATGAATTATATGTTGTTTATGATTAACATGAACTTTTTATTTGCTAGAATCCAGCCAATTGTTCCATATGGGCAATATTCTCATCAGCCATCACCATTCAATATGAATGTGATACATGTACAAGTCCATGGTCATTAATACAGTATGATGGTGACCTGTAACATCAGTATACAAAATCATACCGAGCGCATTGAATCCTCATCACATGATGATGGGACAGATCAGAACGGAGTGTCGGTACAAAGAGGTGTGTTTTGTAGAGCAGTGTTAAGAAGTGTTGATGTGTAGGCCTATAGCACAAAATCACAAGCAAGTTGGTACAAGGCACACAGGGTCTGATTTCTGTGGCTAACTTGTTGATTTGGGTGAGGGGGGATCCTTTCAGGGGAGGTGGGAGTGGGAAGTGAGTCTAGTGTCACAAGCAGTTTTCCAGGTTTTCCATCCATATACTCTATTCCATGCCCCAATATTTCAAGCACGTGAAATCAGACAAAATTATTGACTGGGAATGTGACTTCCACGTCCCTGGCTAGACATGCTAGTGCGGAACCCTCAATCCCAGGTTAATTAGATTAGTGAAGTTAACGTCCAACAAATGCAAATTTGAGCTTGGTATCCGGCTCTATGTTATTCAGTGATGTATTCCCCTACCCTATTGCCTCGACGGACTCTGTTGCCTCGACGGAGCGTGCAAGATCTATGGCGTTACATTTCGTAACTTGTGTCTAATTCAGCTTAGCCCGGACTTGGGCCGTGTGAACCCATGTACTTCAAGATCCTCATGGTGCTCATATAAACAGGCCCAATCAAAGTGTGACTGAGATACATCATACTCTAGATGACGAATTTACAACAAATATCATATGGATTAAGAATACTGATCTGCGATACGGATTTGACATTTTTGGAACATCATGATGTCTTTCCGGCATCATTGAAAACTGCTGACCGCTTCTCTCTTGCAGGAAACTAGCCTATGTCTATGTATATTATGATTGTGTGACGGAGCTACCCACTACAGTAGAATAGCCGACCGAACGCAGCCGATCGAGAAGGGTCCAGGAACAGCTGTCCGAACGCAGCTGATTCGGGTAGTTTCGTATGTGGTTGTTTCGCATCTCCAAACTGTTTGATTCTGGGGTAATTGGAATCCTAACTTGTAAATTGTTTATTAATGCTTTTCCCAGCCATTTGTTTTCAACACATTTGTTGCCGATTACTTCTCGGATTGCGTGCGTTTGTTGTCGGGCACCGTGCCATCAACCAGGCGACCCCAAACTTTGACCTTTCTGCCATCTTTGCAAAGCGTGTGTCGGACGTCGTTCTGTATTTCGGGGCAGACATGAACCCGTTTAAATGTAATTAACCTGTATTTCTGCCATATTCTGAGGTGTTTCTTCCGTTGGTCGACGGTCCGCCTGTTGTAAGTACTTTTTAGCATGTTGAACAGTATTTTGGTGTTTGTTTTCTACATCAAAGTTGGGCAAGTGGGTCATACTGTCTAAGTTCGTAAACAAATTGGAAGACCCCAATACTTAGCCGAGTTTGTGAATTATTAGTCAAATGAACTAATGATTTGAATCATATTACCGCATACGAGCGTGGTACAATTGATATTAGTCACGGATCTTGTGTAAACATAATTTGTTCTATAATCACGCTTGTATGAAATTGTTTGTTGCTGTTGCTATGGTTACCAACCCGTTCAGTATGTGACCGATAGTTCGCATTTTTCCTTAAAGCTACCTAGTTATCACTGGTTCATTAGTATTCTCTTAAAGGTAAACTACATGTAGATGGATGATACAGCTGTGTGTGCAGAGTAGAGATTAGCCCACAAGGGTAGGTGCTTGGTACATTTGTATTATGGTTTCAGACACATTGATGATATAGGGCAACATTATATGACTTGACACATGAAGTGTAATGTAGGGTGCCCTATGGCTGTGAGAGTTTGTCTGATTTGTATGGAAAATTATTACTTGTGTAAATTACTCTACTAGAGTGTTTCACTGTTAATTTCAGAATATCTGTGTTCCATATAAAATAAATAAGCACAGGACATTTATGTGGGTAATCTAGCATAAATCTGTATTGTCTAGCGAGATGTATAATACGCCGGTGATTTATATGATTCCTGGATTGTCATACTGTGAATTAAATAGTGTTATTAAATTTATTTTGAGGATTTTTCCCGGGTTACCTCCCTTGTCCGAGATATTCAAATCTCGTGACCACCTGGTGCCCTATGGTAATTAAAGGAGCTTCATCTCGCCTAAATAGATGTGTTTGTGTTGGTCTGTGGATGTCGGGGCTCCCACCTGTGTCACATTTGGCGCTGCGAGCAGGGTGCCATGCTGTTATCCCTTGTGGGTCGGACTGGAGAATCTGGACTACCTGCCGTTTAGTCAAGCGAGCAAGTCGACGTTGACCATCAAGTGGTAAATGGATTTTGTCAAAGCCATCAGAGTGTATCAAGGAATCGAGTCCACATGAACTGAACTGATATTCTTACAGTGAATTGTTCGGTGACTGAATTTTTTCCTGAACATTACACCGAAGTTGGAACTGAATGCATCCCGAAGGAAATATAGTAATATACGATGGTAATCTGCTGTGTCCTGCCCAGTAAATTCTCCGATTTGAGAAACTGTCAAACTATTGAGTTGTGGCTCGTGTCATGAACTGAGTGCTGAATGAAGTAAAAAAAAAGAGAAATTAATAAATAAACTGAAATTTGATTTGAGAACTGAAATAACTGTATGAACTGTATTTCCCAAAGAGAAACCACAGTAAATCGTTAGTAGTAGTGAGAGGGAATTAACTGTGCATGAGTAATTGATATTCTCTTGTCTCTCATATTGTCGCGTTGTACTGATGATAGTTTAGAGGGTAATATGCATCTTGAGTAGATAGAAAAAGGGGGGATTGGAGCCAGTGTTACAGTGTAGTAGATAATCTTGGCTGTGGAGGATGAGAAGCACCTAGCTTTGTGTTACTGTTCAATTTACTGGTAGTAGTAGCAATAGTTGAGCAAGTTGAGTAATATTAGTGGTGCGGTCCACACAGCTGTACAGGCGAGATTGTCGACCAGCAGGTCAGTTGATAGTTTCTATTCTCCCTGGCCACCCCATTTTCCCTAGTATTATTGTTCAAATCAACCTGTCCTCCCCATATCCAACATGGCTACCTCAGAAACCAATCCGACCGCAGACACATTGGCCAAATTGCGTCACGATTTACAAAAGGAGCGTGAATCGGCCCAAGCAATGGCTGACGAAGTTGCTCGGCTAACCGCTGCGAATCGTGTGAAACAATCTGAACATGATTCTGTGAAAGCTGAGATGGAGCAGCTGAAACAGAGATTGACGCGCACCTCTGTAGGCGAGGGTGTAGTTCAGCCCGTGTGGGTAGCATCTGCCCGCAAGTTGGATCGTTTTCGTGACCGGCCACAGAGTAGTTCAGACCCGTCCATATATGAATGGATCGCGACGTAAAAGGGCGCTTGGCTGCGGTGCGCGGAGCCGAGAGTGATAAGGTTGCGTTCGTGTTGGAACACTTGGCAGGGAAGGCAAGGCAGGAAATTTTGGGTAGGGGAAGTAGCGACTGTAACAACGTGGAGACTATCTTCAAAGTTCTTCGTAAAACGTTTGGAGATGGCGATACACTTCCACAACTCCAAAGGCGTTTTTTCTCCTATAAGCAAGATGATGATATAGTAACCTGCTCGTTGGAGCTCGTAGAAATCTTCGAACGACTGGCAACACTGGATCCGGCCATGAATTCGCGTCGAAAAGAGATCCTTAAGGAACGTTTCGCTGAGGCCGTGAAGGATGAGGCACTTCGTCGAGAAATCAGGCGCCTGAATGTAGAGTCCCCTGATCTTGACTTCTTCCAGTTGCGTGATCGTGCTATACAGTGGTTAGGTGTAACCCCCGGAGAAAGAAAAACTCGCGTTTCCGTGATGGAGGAGATTCTGGAAGACCGTCAGTCTATGGTAGGTCCGTCTATGGTAAGTGATCTCAAGTCTGAGATAGTTTCTGAGGTACTGCAAGCATTGAGAAGCAATCGAAACCCAAGGAACTCGCAGAATGGGGGGAATAGACGACCGCGTCAGTGCTGGGAATGTTCATCCACGGAACATTTCCGCCGTGACTGTCCAACATGGCAAGCAAAAGAGGAACGAGCAAATACCAGAGGCCGGCAGAATGGATCTGTTGACAACACGGCCAACCAGGACACCCCAGCTTTAAACTAGTGATGCCCGTGACGGAGAGCCGCGTGACGGGTATAGAGTCTCTCGACTGGTAGGAAAATGGCTCATTGGTGAGGAATGCAGTGGGACAGTGCCCGGAAGCAATTGTGCAAATTGGGGGTAGGGAGGTACGGTGTCTCTTGGATACCGGGGCCCAGATGTCTACGCTGACAGAGACGTGCTATCGCCGTAACTTTGCTCAACATGAGAAACTACGGGATGTGTCCTCTATGTTGCGTATTACTGCAGCTAATGGGCTGGAGATTCCTTTCTTAGGTTATTTGGAGCTGTCGGTGAAATTGGGTGACCGGAAATTTGGAAATGTGGGGTTTATAGTTGTGAAGGATCCAGTGAACACCCCCTTGGAGAAGAAGAAGTTAGATGTGCCTGGAGTCATTGGAAGTAACATCCTTGGGAAAATTTCTCAGTCTTTACAAAGTAATTTGGCCGAGTCTGGGGATGACAGTTGGTTAAGTCAACCATGGAAAGCAGTGGTAGCCTTTTATCAGGAACAGCAAGTGGTTCCTGTGAAAAAGACGAGCTTCGTGAAGGTAGGTGGGAAACAACCGCTGTTGATCCCAGCCTGGTCCGTTCGGCAAATCGAGACCACCGTGAGGCAGAGCAGTCGGACCTTTGATGCCGTCATTGAGCGTAGCGATGCTCTGGCACGACATTTGCCCAAGGGTTTAGCGATAGGACGTACTGGTGTTACCGTTGATGGTTCTGGCAAAGTTCCATTGCAGGTGTGCAATATTAGCTCGGAAGATATACACCTTGCTCCTAGGTCCAGACTAGCTGTTTTGTCCGAGTCTGAGGTTGGAGCCATGGATGTGGACGTCCAGATTGTAGAAAATGGTGAAATCTGCATCAGAGATAGCGCGAAGCCTGAAGGTTTACCCGAAGATCCATCACGAGTAGAAGATATTCGGAACCGTATGGGTGTAGGAGAGTTGCCATGGGAGCAGGAACACCATTTAGAGGCCCTCCTTACGAAACATGCCACCGTATTCAGTATGTCCGACGACGACTTGGGGTGCTGTACTGAAGTAGAGCATCGGATTCACACCAATGACGATCTACCATTCAAAGAGCGACACAGACGAGTCCCTCCGCATCAGTGGGCGGAAGTCCGGGAATATCTTCGGAAAACAGTAAACAATGGATTAATCCGACCATCTTGTAGCCCATACGTCTCGCCTGTAGTAGTTGTGAGGAAGCCTAGTGGCGACATACGTCTATGTATAGACTATAGAAGACTGAATGCCAAGACGCACAAAGATGCCTATCCGCTCCCTCGGATTGAGGAGGTGCTTGAGAGTCTGAAGGGTGCCACGTATTTCAGCAGTTTGGACCTTGCCCACGGATACTATCAAATACCAGTGGCAGAGGCCGATATAGAGAAGACGGCATTTCGTGTCGGTACCGGGGCTTTGTACGAGTTCACAAGAATGCCCTTTGGTTTATGCAATGGGCCTGCTACTGATCTATCTGGATGATATTCTGATCCCGGCTTCCTCACATGAAGAGATCTTGCAACGGCTTGAGATGGTGCTCGGTAGGCTTGGTGAGCATAATCTTAAAGTAAAACCTGAGAAGTGCCATCTGTTTAAGCGGAAACTCAGATTCTTGGGCCACCAGGTGACAGAGGATGGAGTGGCAACTGACCCTGAGAAAACTAGAGTGGTGTCAGAATGGTCTCGACCTACTACGGAAACCGATTTGCGTGCCTTCCTCGGATTGGCTGGATATTATCGGCGGTTCGTGCCAAATTTTGCGAAGATTGCATCGCCCTTGCATGCATTGCTTGGTGGTAATCCACGGTCAAAAAAGCTACGTAGTGGAGGTAAGTTATTGGGGGCATGGACACAAGAGTGTGAGAATGCATTCTTGTCTTTGAAGACAGCGTTGGTGTCTGCACCTGTGCTTGGGTATCCAGATCTCACAAAACCCTTCATCCTCGAGGTTGGCGCGAGCTTCAAAGGCCTTGGAGCTGTATTGTCGCAACAACAAGGGCAGAAAACCGTGGTTATAAGTTACGCCAGTAGGGGACTACGAGGACCGGAGCGGAACATGAAAAGCTACAGCTCCCGTAAACTGGAACTCCTGGCACTACACTGGGCGATCACCATAAAATTCAGGGACATTCTCGTAGGGGCACAATTCCAGGTGTATACTGATAATAATCCCTTAAGTTACCTCAAGACGTCGGCAAAGATCGGTGCTACAGAGATGAGGTGAGTGGCGGACCTTGAACTATTCAACTTCACCATTCGATACCGTTCCGGTCGTGCAAATAGGAATGCTGATGCACTAAGTCGTATGGACCAGCCTGGAGATGGAGACGATCCCCTCTCACACTCGTGTGTGAGTGAGATACAAGTACAGAGTTTGCCAGAGCCTGTGATGTCTGATGTTCGTCTGCGTGGAACGGCAGTTCCTGTGGAACTACAGCAGGTCATTGTGGAAAACATCTCGACTGTGTGGTTGGAAGAAGTGTCGGTGAGATCCCATAACATCCAGCCCATAGTGTGCACAGCATTTCCTAGGTTACAGTCCAGTGACCTGAGGAAACAGGATGAAACCTTGGGACGAGTTTGGGAACTCTGGAAGTTAGGAAAACCACCGACCTTGGAGCAGATCCTTGCAAGTACCCATTGGACACGGAAGCTGTTGAGACAGTGGGGACGCCTGCAGGAACATGAAGGTGTGCTCTATCGGAAGTGCACCATAAATGGGTCACAGGTAATGCAGTTACTGTTGCCCCAGGAGTTGCAGACAGAAGTACTACAGCAACTACATGATCAGACTGGACATTCAGCAGCAGAGAAGACTCCGGCACTGGTCCAGTCCCGGTGTTTTTGGCCAGGCATGTGGTCTGACGTGGATTTTACTGTGGAAGATGTCAGAGGTGTACCCTTGCAAAGGCAGGTAAGAAACTCAATCCTCCTATGGGTCATTTATTAGCCAAAAAGCCCCTTGACGTCCTCGCCATCGACTTCACTCTACTCGAACCGGCTGGCGGATTGGAGAACGTACTGATTATGACTGACGTGTTTAGTAAATTTACTCAAGCTGTACCCACCCGTAACCAGCTCGCAACAACAGTTGCCCGTGTGCTCGTCAAAGACTGGTTTGTTCGCTACGGTGTGCCCAAACGTCTCCACTCTGATCAAGGGCGTAAGCTTGAATCAAATTTGATACAGGAGCTCTGCACGATGTATGGTATCAAAAAGAGCCGCACCACTGCCTACCACCCGGCTGGAAATGGCCAGTGTGAAAGATACAATCGGACCCTCCATGATAGATTGCGCACTTTGCCTCCTGCTCAGAAGAAGACTTGGAACAAGCACCTGGATGAGATTGTGTACTCGTATAATTGCACATCTCACACGACGACGGGATATACTCCCCATTATCTGTTCTTCGGTAGGGAACCGGTTCTGCCGATAGACTTGTTCCTCGGACTGAACGATGACCAGAGTGATTGCAACGTCTCAGTAGATGAATGGGTGGCTGACCACTATCGCCGAATGGCAGATGCATTCCAGCGAGCCAATGATCAGGCCGAAAAGGAAGCAAGTCGTCGAAAGAAACTGTATGACCAGAATTCCAAGCTGGAGATCTTGCCTGTAGGAACAAGAGTCTTCCTGAGAGATCACTCGCATAAGGGCAGAGCAAAGATTCAGGACACGTGGTGTTCAACCCCTAAAAGAGTAGTGAAGCCCATGGATTCTGGTGGACGAGTGTACGAGGTGGAACCTGTACTTGGTGGTGAAAACCGGATGGTGAGCCGAAGCCAACTTCGCGAGGCACCTGTTTGCGACGATGTTGGTGTTGAACCAGAGAGGATAACTGGTGCTTGTGGCTTGTCGAGGAATCTACATGAGACCACGAGAGACTCCGAGTCTGAAGAGGAAGACGGTTTCCTCATCAGTGTGCCAGTTGATAGGGTACACATGTCAGACATGGTGATACCGGACACGGATGGTCCGCCAGACCAGCACGTTGCGGTTCCGCTGCCTGCTTCCATCTCGAGGAGACATAATGAGGACCATGTGGATGTTTCTACTACTGGTGTGGGCTCATCGTGTCTTGAGGCTCCAGAGACTGGAAGCACGAGTGGAGCAGAAGTAGACTTGGCTGATGACGATGGTGAACATGATGGTTCTCCTCCGCCGCTACGTAGAAGCGCGCGTGTCACTGCTGGAACTCACGGCAACCCTTTCAACTTACCTAGGTCTGCCCTTAACCAGGAGAGTACGGGATCATCTCGTCAAGCTGTCGCTGACTTGGCGCAAGCTCAACTGTTCCTTGTTCAGGCACTAACTAAGACACTACAATGATGTTGGCCAGTGTTGTGATACCCTGGAGGACCAGGTGTATTCACGTGGGGGCGTATGTGACGGAGCTACCCACTACAGTAGAATAGCCGGCCGAACGCAGCCGATCGAGAAGGGTCCAGGAACAGCTGTCCGAACGCAGCTGATTCGGGTAGTTTCGTATGTGGTTGTTTCGCATCTCCAAACTGTTTGATTCTGGGGTAATTAACTTGTAAATTGTTTATTAATGCTTTTCCCAGCCATTTGTTTCAACACATTTGTTGCCGATTACTTCTCGGATTGCGTGCGTTTGTTGTCGGGCACCGTGCCATCAACCAGGCGACCCCAAACTTTGACCTTTCTGCCATCTTTGCAAAGCGTGTGTCGGACGTCGTTCTGTGTTTCGGGGCAGACATGAACCCGTTTAAATGTAATTAACCTGTATTTCTGCCATATTCTGAGGTGTTTCTTCCGTTGGTCGACGGTCCGCCTGTTGTAAGTACTTTTTAGCATGTTGAACAGTATTTTGGTGTTTGTTTTCTACATCAAAGTTGGGCAAGTGGGTCATACTGTCTAAGTTCGTAAACAAATTGGAAGACCCCAATACTTAGCCGAGTTTGTGAATTATTAGTCAAATGAACTAATGATTTGAATCATATTACCGCATACGAGCGTGGTACAATTGATATTAGTCACGGATCTTGTGTAAACATAATTTGTTCTATAATCACGCTTGTATGAAATTGTTTGTTGCTGTTGCTATGGTTACCAACCCGTTCAGTATGTGACCGATAGTTCGCATTTTTCCTTAAAGCTACCTAGTTATCACTGGTTCATTATTATTCCCTTAAAGGTAAACTACATGTAGATGGATGATACAGCTGTGTGTGCAGAGTAGAGATTAGCCCACAAGGGTAGGTGCTTGGTACATTTGTATTATGGTTTCAGACACATTGATGGTATAGGGCAACATTATATGACTTGACACATGAAGTGTAATGTAGGGTGTCCTATGGCTGTGAGAGTTTGTCTGATTTGTATGGAAAATTATTACTTGTGTAAATTACTCTACTAGAGTGTTTCACTGTTAATTTCAGAATATCTGTGTTCCATATAAAATAAATAAGCACAGGACATTTATGTGGGTAATCTAGCATAAATCTGTATTGTCTAGCGAGATGTATAATACGCCGGTGATTTATATGATTCCTGGATTGTCATACTGTGAATTAAATAGTGTTATTAAATTTATTTTGAGGATTTTTCCCGGGTTACCTCCCTTGTCCGAGATATTCAAATCTCGTGACCACCTGGTGCCCTATGGTAATTAAAGGAGCTTCATCTCGCCTAAATAGATGTATTTGTGTTGGTCTGTGGATGTCGGGGCTCCCACCTGTGTCACAATTGTCTTTTTGAATTTGATGCTAATTACAACACATATAGGGGAACTGGGAAGAGGTGCCAACATACTGACAGAGCTGTTATGTGGAATATGGGATAGGTCTTTGGATTATGGACGCGGATTTTCTTTAATGAACGACGGCTGAATTACGAATGACGGTCCAAGTTCATTAATAGTATCTGTGTTCAAGAAGACTGTTTGCCGATATATTAATATCAGAAGCCATAAAGCATTATTTACCTCTACAACATACAAGGGATATCATTCCGGGCATGTTTGTTTGTTGATAGATTTGCCTGAATTTCTCATTACTAATTTCTGTGCAAAATTGTCAACAGAATATATTAACGGCATATAGGTATTTCAATGGATACTAATTGTGCACCCCTTTGGCTGGCCTCTATCTGTTCGCTTATGAATACGATTATTTGCAGGCGCTTTCAAAACCCGATCATTTCAAAGCCCGTTCCTTCTATTTCACGAAACGCTGTATGGACGCCCTTCTCCCTGTGGATAACCGCTATATAAATGCCACAGTGAAGGATATATATCCACCGTCACTGGATTTGAAGGGAACTACAGATAGTCCTAAGGGCACGTAATATTTAGGCCTATATCTCTATAAAAATGAAGCGGGTCTTCTCTCTCTTCGACTTTACGATAGAAGAGATTATTACAATTTCGACATCGTAAACTATCCCTTTCTGAACAGCAATATTCCAGTGGGGCTTGCATATAGCGTATAGGGGAGATTGGGGTACACTGGGACATTTTTCACCTTTTTACAAAAATCTCTGTTATTATTGCCCTGTAGTATAGCCATGTATACTCTCGTTATAACTTATACTTATTATGACATAGTCACACACAAAAATCTGAAATACCTGTTATATTTTTCTCCAAAATTCTGTTTTAAAAACGTAAAAAAATGTGTCCCAGTTTGCCCCACTATATGGGGTACTCTGGGACACCCACTGGGGTTCGATGGGACAATAATCAAAATATATTTTATAAGAAGTATATACTAATATGTTTCATAGGAGTTTAGAAGATTCAACAGTGGTGGTTAAGTTAGTTGCTATTTTAGGCCCCTGCTTTACGTAAAATATTTCCCAGGAGCTAAATTTGAGGAAAAAAATATTTTGTGTGATTCTCATCCCAACGAAAGCATTCGACTTTGAAAGTTTTAGTAAAACTCATCAAATCTGATAGGATTGGCAAATACTACCATCTAGGAAACAAAATAATGCACATTGATGGCATTTTAGGATGAAAGGAAATTTCACCATTTGATTATTATTGTCCCAGTGTGCCCCGGCAAAAGTGTCCCACTCTGCCCCACATGCATGATATATTCCTTTTTATGACAAAAAAAACTAATACATACAGCTGAGATACTAAATCGATATAATTAAAGTGTACCTTTGTCCATCCTCTCTCAGTAGTAATAAAACAGCAATGAAGTACTGCTGAAAACTTCTCATAACGAACTATCATCCTCCGTCCTAAAAAATTACTTGGACTGCTCAAAAACAGTTTTAGTGTCCTTAATTTTTTACCAATGATAGGTTTTACTTGTGATCAATATAGAAGTTGTATGGGGGTGATAGCTTTCTGCTGATAGTAATGTTATGTGCCTCTTGTTCTTAACAAAGGCTAGACGGCTTGTCCCACTGTGCCCCATGTCCCACTGTACCCCAATCTCCCCTACATATCTCACCTAGTAGCATTTATCAGACCGTGTGTTAAATGTGGCGATTTCAATCAACGTCACAAAACATTATTGTAGAAGCTTATAAAACAGGGCTATACCGCCAAGCGCCTCCACTCAAAGTTTCTCAAATTTGGTGATTCATATCGTACCTACTTGTAAAAGAGCAGATCTAATGCTGTCATTTTAGTGTCCCACTGAAATATCATGCCGTAGGCAGACATGGCACCCCATTCAGTCACACTACACTGACACCAATCGAACCAGTCCTTGCTCTATCCTCTTAATCCTCTTCGTTTGAAGGTGTGACATAGAAGGATGATGCCATTTGGATTTCCTGTCTGGTTTGACAGGATATTTCTTGCCACATGTCATAATCATGCCCTAGATTACACCGTGTTTTATACATTGCCACAGGCTATATTTTCGTGACCGGTTTGAAGTCTCTCCTTGTCAATCTTCATCACATCGGTTATACTTTCTATACATGGAGGCATACATCACAGATAAGACTGAGATATAAGTTGACTGTGTAACTCGCGTTTATGAAGAATGTGGGGTGTCATTCACAAATATGCAAGCGTTAAATGAAAAGTGAGTACAAATTTTCAGCGTCCCCAAAATCTTTTCTGCAAACTTTAAAGCTGGCGCCGTATTTGGGTTGTATTTCACATGCATTCAAATATTGCACACTTAAACTCAACATAGACGCATGCGTGGGGAAGATGCCGGGGTAATGCACAGGGGCTCGTTACCGTTGTTAATTGGTTAATTAGGTTGATTATAGGGAGGGGTCGAGGTAGGGGGTCGAGGTAGGGAATAAATGGGGGCTCCATTTATTCCCTACCTCGACCCCCCCTGTAAATCAACCTAATTAACCAATCATCAACGGTAACGAGCCCCTGTGGAGTAATGACAGGAAGCCTCCACAGCCCAATATTCTGACTGTATATGTGTAGAAACTGTATATAGATTGTCATTCTCTCAAACTGTAAAGCTGGCCAACTGTGTGAAGCGTGTTGCATGTAAGACCACTGGCCTGTATGTAAAATCCCTGCTGCAGAATGTCTTTCTAAAATGATATATATTTTACTTTATATACATTATAATGAAGACTAATTTACAACCCATGATTAAGTTGATGTGCATAGCCTTAAGCATACAGACAGATGTATATTAACAATGAACAGGGTGTATCTAATGAAAAAGGAATTGAATTTAATAATTTCTGCATATGTGTGAATTTTTACTTCTATTACTAACCTAGCTTCAACTACAATTCTTTCTTAGAGGGAATCTGACGATGGAAGCAGATTCAACGGACAAGAGTGCAACGACCCATACTAAACGACAAACATGGACCAGAAAAATTGACTTCCTCTTTGTGATGATCGGCATGGGTGTGGGCTTCGGAAACGTGTGGCGGTTCCCGTACATCTGCTACAGAAATGGCGGAGGTATGTTCACCCTATAATAAACACACCACTCTGCTTGATTCACTAGGACAGTCCTATTGAAAAAGAGCAGCAAATATAATGGGATCTGCATGTTTGACATAATTTCCTATCGAATTTTGTATAGGGTCTTCCAATTGATCCCATTATATATTTCATAGAGGTCTCCACACCCTGGAGTGTAGTGATTCTTGGATAGGCTCAGCCACAAATCTGTGGCATGATATATGTCAATATCCCGTGAAAGAATATCCCAAAAGGAAAAAATGGTCTAGCTAGCTGTTAATGTTTCATGGGAGGTCTGAAATGTTGCATATAGCATCGCATGGGGAAAATATAACCAGTCATGAGAATTGACATGGTTTTAAACTTACTTTATGGCTGTTCTGCACCTTCCGACAAAGCTTGATCAAACGCAACATTTACCAGTGGTGGAAAGGAAATGTTGCATATAGCATCAAATAAAACAAGCGCTGGATGAGCGCAAAGACCTCCGTCGAGGCAATAGGGTCCACTCAGGCAATATGGTAGGGGAATACATCACTGAATAACTTAGGGCCGGATGCCAAGCTCAATTTTGCATTTGTTGGACGTTAACTTCACTAATCTCATTAACCTGGGATTGAGGGTTCCCCACTAGCATGTGCAGTCAGGGATGTGGAAGTCACATTCCCTGCAAACATTTTTTTGTCTGATTTCACGTGCTTGAAATATTGGAGCATGGAATAGAGTATATGGATGGACAACCTGGAATACTGCTTGTGACACTAGACCCCCTTCCCACCCCCACCACCCTCTGAGAGGACTCCTCCAACGCCCCCACCCAAATCAACAAGCGGCATATATGAGCCCCTGTGTGCCTTGTACCATCTTGCTTGTGATTTTGTGTTATAGGCCCTGCACATCAACACTTCATATTTTGTATGTATATGTATGGCATCATCATTGTCAGAATCCTCTACAAAACACACCTGTTTGTACCGACACTTCGTTCTTTTATGTCTCATCATCATGTGATGAGGATTAAATGCGCTCGGTATAATTTTGTATACTGGTGTTACAGGTCACCTTCACCATGCTGTATTAATGACCATGGACTTGTACATGTATACATTCATATTGAATGGTGATGGCTGATGAGAATATTGCCCATATGTAACAATTGGCTGCATTCCAGCAAATAAAAAGTTCATGTTAATCATAAACAACATATAATTCATAATACTATCAAATAATTATGCATCAATGTATTACAGACAATATTATGACTGAATCATGGTAACAGATATCCAAGGGTATATATGTCTACACTAAACTGAAGGAGACCCATGATGCTTATTATATTATGTTGTAAAACTCCACTTGCTAATCTACATTATGTTGCTTATTGTGAAAATAAATGAAGTTATGAAAATAAATTTAGTATGATTGCACATGGCCCTCAAACTAGAAAATATCTACAGCAGTTAAAGTTAAGCCAATAATAACAATACATAACACCATGATATTCTTGTAATATCACCCATCACTGATTGTGATCTGTTAACATAGAAAGGTAAACTTACTTGAAAACATGTTCTTGTATGTACTGATCTCTGGTTAGGAATTAATGTAATTAATGCATGACATATGAAATTATCAAGTTTAAATAAAGATTCATTCATTCATTCATTCATCTTTCTAATAAACTTATCTTTTCTTTCTGACGCATCCTTAGGTGTTTTAAGCGGGATTGCCATACCCTTCGAGCCAGCGCTAAATGGATGGTCAATTTACATCGACTGTATTTGTTGGTCCTATTCGTCCAGAAATCCATTTTGTGCCACTTTAAGATTTGTCTATATATCTTCCTGATATATCTTCCTGATAAATTTATCTATCTCTCTGTCCCATTTAAAGGTGTTCAAATTGTGGACGACATACTCTCCGAGGCAGCGCTAAATGGACGGAATCCCGATGTGGTCAATTTACATAGACTGTATCTGTTGGTTCTATTCATCCAGAAATCTGATTTGTGCTACTTTTTCTTAAAGTGGCACTAAACGGATTTTTGGACGAATGTATAGACATATTTGTTAGGAGGATATCTAGACCACTCTAAAAGTGGCATAAACATATTTATGAAAGAATAGGACCAACAAATAGAGTCGGTGTAAATTGACCAAAGCGAGATGATAGTAGTAGTATAACAGCATTACATACCATATTGACCTACTTTTTTGTTCCCCCGGGTAAAATTTGGGGCGGAACTGGGGCGGGATTCCCCAGTGGGGGTTTCCCAATGACGATCACGTAATCAAGGCATGTCTAGACTTGTTCTGGGTTGTACAGTTCTGCCATACGGAGGATGGGTACTAGTATTTCGCTGACGTCCTAGTAATAAACATAATCTATAGGTGTTGTGGCGGCTGATGTGGTGGTGGGTGGTGGGTTTAAGATGGCGGCTTGTGGTGGTGGGTGGTGGGTTTAAGATGGCGGCTTGTGGTGGTGGGTGGTGGGTTTAAGATGGCGGCTTGTGGTGGTGGGTGGTGGGTTTAAGATGGCGGCTTGTGGTGGTGGGTGGTGGGTTTAAGATGGCGGCTTGTGGTGGTACAGCAGTACCTCCGGTTGAAGTCTTGCCTGAAGACGAGCGTGTGAGGGAGACCCGCACTCTTACACCGGACTGCACCCTATTGTTGTATCCCAAACGTGTGGAGCTCATCGATGACGACAGTAGGTGTTGGTGTACGTCTGAACCAGCGCGTGTCTCTTTATCCCCGGAAGGCTGGACTACCTTGAAACGGGTGTTATTGGGTGACCTCGACGGTGATAGCATTCACCTGTGTGACGACGTCTACATTTTCCGCGGTCCCTATTTTGCTCGACTCCTCTGTCTCAAGCAAGGTGGTTTTACTCTGGACCCTGATCTATGGACAGCCTTGGAAAAAGTAATCCCCATGGTCGATGAAGTACTATCTCTATAGGAGCCACATAACCCATCAGAATACTGCGTATCACGGACTACACCCGTAGAGCTACATCTGGTCTATAAAACACGTCCCTCTGGATCCTACACCTTCATTTCTACGGTTGCAGAGCCATGGCGGAGATCCAGCCCCATGCGACTCGCATTTTACAGTATGCCACCGTGGTGAATTCATTCACGGGTTACCGAGCAGTGGTCCGGTCCATGTTTGCAGATGGCGACGACAACGAGGGACGACGCCAGATCCTGAACGAGTTCACAGAAGCGGTCCTCCACAGAGTGCACTCGATGGAGAGGCGTGCCATCACTCACCACTACTGGACTATGACAGCCATCCTTGATGCTCGGGCTATGGACCACGAGCGCTCACGCCGGAACCAGCACCGGCTGGTTGGCCTCATACTAGTCTGTGCCCTATTGACCCTGGCGCTGTGGTATTGACACTATAAATACCAGGGTCAGACAGAGTGTGTGTCATTCACCGTTCGACATTGGAGCAAGCATGTCATCCGTCCTACGAGCCATCCTGCCCCTTACACCCCAGGTGGGGTTACACGTCTATGAAGATAAAGTCACCCTGGTGGAAGACTGTGGAGCTATTTGCTGGGCGCCCGCTGAGACCGTATCGAATACGGTGACGCTACAGCGTGACGGCTGGACCAAATTTAAACGGGTGTTGAGCGGTGAGCTCGACGGACACCTCATCCACATAGACAATGCCATCTACGTATACCGTACCTCCCTCTTCCTACGCCTGGGCCGCTACCAAGACCCCACGCGAGGCTTCACCCTAGACCCCCATCTGTGGTCAGCCTTGGAGAAAGTAGTGCCTATTGTGGACCAGCTGTTTACACCGGACGAGCGATCATCAGACGAGTTGGGGTGGGCTCGTGCTATGGAGGACGCGCTGGCTGAACCCCATGAACAACAACTACATGAACCCGACGACGACGAGGCCATTGATTACCCGGCTGAACTGAGTCAACACAACGGTGGTAGAAACTTGTTATAAATAAACCATACTCTCCGGGTCCATCATCATTGTGTCACCATGAAGCGCTGGGAGAAGGTGTTGGATAACTTATACTACAGTCCCGACAGTCCGGCGGCCTATAGTGCATTGTCGGCTCTCTATCGAGCGGCCAAACCCCAGGGGATACAACGTGCTCAAGTCCGAGATTGGTTAGGGACCGTATCCATCCAACGTTCGTTTGCTAGACGTTTTAAACGATGAAAAAAAACGTCGATGCAAACGATGGGTGTATGAGTTGATCGTTTTTTTAAAAAACGCCGGTCAGATAAAGACGATCGCCGGAAATCTCCGGCAACCTACGGTAAGGGTGCCGGTCGTCTTTTCACACCTCGAACAAAGGTGCAGACGTTTTCTAGCAAACGATTGAAAGTCTCCTGGCAAACGATCGGCTCGAAAGTAGTCCCGCTTTACAGACGCAAAAACAACAACAACGGCTGTGTCGCTTGGGGCCGTGAAAAACGGATTATGAGAACGGAACACAAATTAATGTTGTTTTTTTTTCTCCAGATTTTTGCTATACGTGTGCTGCTTGACTATATCTTAGAATCGGTTACGGTGTAATTCGTTAATAAACAAAATATTATGGAACCATGATATCGTTTTATGAACGTGCGATTCGAATCTTATGTATTTTGCAGAATACGGGCTTTGCGCATTTTGGAATGCGGCTTCAAAAAAGTCAGTTCTAGATTACCATTTGATTTGATTTGATTTTTATTTCACCATGCATAACAATAATGTTTAGTAAACAAAATATAATAGTGGCGGGATGAAAACCCCGAGGGGTTTGTTTTATCCCAAAATAATTATTATATTTACAAAGATGATAATATGCGGTAAACTCTATCATAGTGAGACAAAAACACAAATTTAATTTCCAACTTCCACAGACGGCAAACAGAATAGATGTCTAATTATGTTCCAGGAATAAATACGATTATATCCTCGATTTGAATAATGAGAGCGAAACGTGAGATTTTAACTGAGAGGGTAAATTGTTCCATATTTTGGGACCCTCTATTTTAGTAGTCAGAGTAGTAAAAATCGCGATATAAATTTAATTTAGCCTGTCTAGTTGGGTACCTGTGGACAACAGATAATTTTGAAAAATATGATCTGAAAGTGTTTGGAATTAGGTCTGTATGATTGAAAAATTTGTCAACAAAAATTAACACCTGGTAGTCGTTTATTTGTTTTATGGACAATATTTGTAATTTTTGGAATGAGATGATCATAGTTTTACTTTAACAATTATTATTACGTTTGATTACAGATAAATGTCGAGTGAAACATTACAATCTAATGCGTATATTTTTTCTCTTTCAGGACGATGCGTAAGCGCAGAAATTTACAAGACATTCACCATAGATAACGGTTTTCTAATGGTGTAACTCATAATTTTGTTTTTGTTCAATTTGCGCTTTTGAAGCGCGCCTTGTTTGGTAAGCTTTTGAAGTTACATCTGCAAATATCTATACGTGATGAGTACTCTATTCATCTGAAGTTTGTAATTTCGATAGAAGTCGGATACCCGTGGTTGTACATTTACAACTTTTAGAGCAACGCCGCATGACATTTTCATACAGAGAGATTATTTTGTCACTTGGTATCGTCGATCCAGTTATGAGAGATCGTGTATGTAATTAACAAGAATTAACTAGTCTTGTTTCGCCGTTGGGATTCGAGTGGGTAATCGGCTGGAGTCGGTCATGTGTACTTTCTTTAGCCCTAGGGGCATACGATCAGTAATAAAATTTATGTGAACTTACCTTGATTTCCTGTATGTTGTTCCATAGTGAATGAAATATCGGTTGTGGTGAGAAACAAATAAGCTGGATGTGAAAGACGCTGTGTATAGTACTAAAGATGAGATCATATATGTCCAACCTTCCAGAAATGCACTTAAATATATTTTTCATGGAACAAAACTGCATGGCTTATTTAGAGCCCGGAGTGATCAATTAAAACTGTCCCGGAAATGTGCAACTGTGAATAAACAAAAAGTATAAAATCAAAGACACTTGTTGCCTTTTATTTAATAATGTCTTTGAAATGAACAATCCCTTCAGCGATACTTCCCGTGAACGTCCATTTATTTGAATTATGGTAGTAATAAAGCAAATGCCCGTGGATGCCGCCTCCGAAAGTAAACTCTTGCGTCCTTCGTGGCTCGAAAGTCAAGCTGTGTGTAGACCAATAGAACAGACAAAAAAGCTGATCACTTTACTATTATTATGGCTAGACAATAAATTGACAGCTTGGCAATATTGTTTACTAATCAAGCAGGATTCTTACCTATATGCTCACCGGAAATTAGTTTCTTCCACGTATAGTCCTGCTGGATAGGGATATGGGACTTGCACAATCATATGTTTATTGGTTAGAATCTTACAACAAAATATAAACATAACGAAGAAATATGTGGATATGCGAATAATATTATCCGGAGAAAAGGCGGTCATTCCTCTAGTTTCAATATGTCCATGGAGCAAACAAACCTGCAATGTAGAATAAAAGTGCGTTAAGTTGACCATAATAAATAAAACACCGATAATCAAATATTTGGATCTGTTTCGATAAAGTCTCAAATAAAAGATTGGTTGTCAAAAAATACATCTGTCTCAGCGCATTGCCGAGAAATTCCCTTCAATCTAAAACATTAAAAATGCTTGAATGAAGACTCAATGGAAATTCACACCTCCACTTTCTCTCAAGTAGCGATGTTCAAATATCAGGGTCACCAAATATTCTCCCGTGACAATTTATTTAACGTGAAACAGGGTCGATTTGCCGAGAATTTTCGGCGATATACCGACATTAGTTTTTTTTTATCAATTTCCTTGAAAACGCATTCATAAAATAAAATATTTAAATACATTTTTTATCTCGAGTATTATAGGATCATGAAAATATAAATATCATTTCTGTCTCTTCAGCTCTTTTCATGTTATATTTATTGGGAAAAGTGTAACACGATTTGCCAGTGAGGTATTAAAACGTGGTCCGAAGTGGGCGAATTTCAGTGGAATTCCCCGCAAATCGTGTTACACGTTTTCCGGTAAACATTACAAGAAAATCGCTGAAGATACAAAAATCATATAATAGTTTCATGGTCCCATAATACTCGCGATGAAAAATATTTATTTAGATTTCTATTGCATCCATGCGTTTTCAAGGAAAGTGATCAAAACCTAGTGTCGGCATTATCGCGAAAATTTCCAGGCGAATCAACACCATTTTTCCACGGTAGACTTCCGTATCGCCCTGAATAACAAGGAAATATTTATCAACCTAAATATTTTTGAAACGGGTATTTCTTTAAGTTAAATAATAACTGAACATAATTCAGATCAGTAAGATATCGGCAGAGTTATCTGTTGATTACCTTTTCCGGCCTATTCAAAGAAATTTTTTACACCGTGCATACATGGGGAGGGTGTTATTGAACCATTCAGTTTTATTTGCGTACGTGACACTTCCATTATCACAGCTAGATGGTTGTCATTTTCATAGAAAATGTTTGCACACAAACAGCGACTTCTCGTAATCAAACCTTTAAAACAAACGCGGAAGGCGATTAAAGTGTAATTTATTTCCCCTGTGTTAAACCCGTTTTCACATTCGCTGATAGCGCTATATTTTGTTACACATGTGCGCAGTTGAGAGCTAAGGCACGGCCTGTTCACCCAGTGTGTATTTATGCGCAGCTTAACACGTGCGATCGTCTTTTGTCAGCGGACAATCGTTTTCTTCCGAACGACAGCGGTACCTTCGGCAGTCTACGGTGATGGTTTTTTTGATCGTTTGCTACACCAAAAAAACGATGGTGCAAACGATAGGTGTAGTAGCTGAGCGTTTTTTCCCATCGTTTAAAACGTCTCAACAGCAAACGCTGGTTGGATACCGTCCCTTAAGAAAACAAGACACCTATACCTTACATCGAGCTGTCCGTCGCCATTTTCTACGGAACCGCGTCATCGTGGGAGGAATAGATGCCCAGTGGCAAGCGGATTTGGTGGATATGAGCGCCTTTGCCAAACACAACGATGAGAATCGGTATATCTTGACGTGCATCGATATCCTATCCAAGTATGCGTGGGTGGTACCCATCCGGACGAAAACGGGGGCAAATCTCATAGCGGCGTTCAAAGACATCTTCAAGACCGGGCGCAAACCTTTGTATTTGCAAACCGACGAAGGCACGGAATTCCTCAACAGACCGTTCCAAGCCTTTCTGAAAGCCCAGAAGGTGTTTTTCTTCCATACCTACAACGAGACCAAGGCATCCGTGGTGGAAAGGTTCAACAGGACATTTAAAGGTCGCATGTATAAATATTTCACCTATAAGAATACAAGGCGGTACATCGATGTTCTCCCGAAACTGGTGAGGGGTTACAATCGAGCCTATCATCGAAGTATACAGAGAGCCCCCATTACCGTGACCCAACGCAATGAAGCCCAAGTCCGGCGTGTCTTGTACCCCAGACCATCGCAACGAACGACGAAGGAGATGTTCAAGGTCGGGGACCCTGTACGGATCAGTAAAGTCAAGGGCAAGTTCGAGAAAAGTTACTTGCCCAACTGGAGCGATGAGCACTTCCTGATTAAACGGCGCCTACCCCGACAGCGGCGAGTCTACGAACTGGAAGATCTTCAAGGGGAACCGTTGCTAGGCACGTTTTACGAGATGGAATTACAGCCTGTCGTAAAAACACAGCAAGACTACTACACGGTGGAGCAGATTTTGAAAACGGAACGTCGACGTGGCAAACTGTTTCATTTCGTCAAATGGCAAGGCTGGCCCAGTTCCTTCAATTCCTGGGTCGCTGCCAACCAGGTGAAACGACTATAAAGCCAGACACCACTACCGTCCTCCTTCATTCCACGTCCAACCATGAACACGGTGCATCCGTCTCTGAACACAGCGTCTTCCAAAACGCGCAAAGTGCAAGTAGGCTTTGGTGTACTAGTGCTAACCCTGCTGAGTGTGTTGTACGGAGGTGTGTTTTACGACGTAGCCTATGTCAGCACGTTACTTAACCAACTGAGAACACCAGCCATCAGTGAAACCGGTCTACAGAGAGCACCAGTCGTATCCAGCCCAGTCACCACCACCGCCACACCCCGTGTACAAGCCACAACGAGTGTAAGCTCCACACTTACACCAAGAACACCCACTACGTCTGAAGACCCACCGGATTTCATACCTCACAGTGAACCGACAACGACGACGACCCACGTTGTACCCATCACCACCATCATCATCCCTGAACGTGAACAGACAACGACAACCGACGTTGTGCCCACCACCACTCCAGTTCACTCGTACCAAATTTACAAGAGCGGGTTACCACGACAGCGGATACACCTCCAACCATGGACCCTCGGTGGCAGCATCCCTTCACCTGCGTCATCGCAGGACCGACGGGCTCCGGCAAAACGCACTTCGTCAGGAAGCTCCTCGAACACGCCGACAGCATGATCACTCCACCCATTGCCAGAGTCGTGTGGTGTTACGGAGAATGGCAGGAAGCGTATGCAGCAATGCCCCACATCACGTTCGTGGAAGGCCTACCTAACCTGGCCGATTTGGAACCCGACACCTTGGTGGTTCTGGATGATCTCATGGCGGAGACGGATGCGCGGGTCACCCAACTCTTTACCAAAGGCAGCCATCATCGACGGCTCAGCATCATCTACATTGTGCAGAATCTGTTCAGTAAAAACAAAGAACATCGGAACATCAGCTTAAATGCCCACTACATGGTGGTCTTCAAAAACCCGAGAGATACCACTCAACTGCTGCACCTGGCGAGACAGATGTATCCCGGCCGCACACCGTTTGCATTGGAAGCCTTTAAAGATGCCACAACCCCTCAGCACGGGTATATGCTCTTCGACCTCAAGCAAACCACCCCCGACCACCTTCGACTACGGACCGGCATCTTTCCCGGAGAGACTCACCACGTGTACATGCAAAAATAATGTAAACACACCTACAGTGGCTCCCCCAGCTGGGGTGTGTGTGTTTTGATGATGGGGATAATAAAAAAGAATGAATACCACAGCAGGGTTATGTTCTCTGAAATAGATAAAAAGAGCAGAATTGTGGGTTCTAGCATTAGTTGTACAGGATGTCTGCGCGAGTACGGAAGCACGCTCCAACGCTCCGTGTATTGAAGACGGCCCCACCCGAGTTAGTCCGAACCATTGTACGCGGTGCGGACCCTGCTCTCGTGTGCTGTCTGTGCGAGATTGGACTCAATATCTTAAAAGGCAACGTACCACTGACTCCGGCTCAGAAGACCAAGTTGGCCAAGCATAAGACAGGTCTAAGAACCTTAGTCCAGAAGCGAGTGTCTCAAACACAAAAGAAAAAAGGTGTTACAGCAAGGCGGCTTTCTCGGGGCTATCTTAGCACCGTTGGCCGCTTCCGTGTTGGGTCCAGTATTGGGTGGACTCTTCGGCCGACAATGAACCACACGAAAAAAATGGTCCTCGTCGAACCTCGGCTCCTTCAAAACCTCCAATCGCCCTACACTGTCCCTTCTACGGTGAAGACGATAAACACCCTCGATGGAGAGATGCAACAGATCTTACAGAGACCGGGGTTAAGCGATAGTGAGAAAGTACAACGGTACAATGAGACGCTTCAGCGGTACATGACGTTCATGGACCAATACAAAACCCTCTCTGCTCCACCACCACCACCATCACCACGTGACACACCGCCGACCTCAGCATCGCTCCAACAGCCGGGTGGAGTACCTTCCACAGCCCCACAGTGGGTCGAAGACGAAGTCCTGAAGAGTGTACCTGCCTCGTTCAAGAAACAAGCTGGCCTGGTATTACAACGAATGAAACAGAATCCTAACATGACTTGGAATGATAAGGCGAACTCCTGGTACAGAATCAGGTGGTCCTCGGGACCCACATGACGGATTTAGTGAATGACCTGATGCGTCAACGCAGGACGCACACGAATCCTCGAGGATGGGAGGTCTGCGCTCAAGGCTTGAAAGACATGCATGTACCACAGGAATTGGTGGGGAACCCCGAGCGCTGGGCCTTTATGCAGAATGTGAGTACACCACCAGAACCTTGGGAACCGGAGTCACCACCCAAATCACCACCACGGCGGGCACCTACGTTTTCACCCCTTTTACCACGCCACCACCTGCAACCAACAAGAGCTAACTCACCGCGACCATCACGACGATTAGCGCCCAAGGGCTGGGAGAAGTATTAAAACCAACAGCAGCAGCAGGACAGCTCAGTCATCATGTTTTACCTCACCCTACCCAGTAACAGCTCGGCTGATGTGTTTCCTGACAACACCTTGACCAAGTACGTGACCCAGTTACCGCAACCGTTGCATTTACCTGGACGCTGGGAATGTGGACTCGTGGATATCCAATACCCTTACTCGTGGTACAACGTGCGAGCCAATGAAGTATGGTACGAGGTGACCTACGAAGGACAAGAAACTCGACTCAAACTACCCGAAGGTCAATACGATACCCCCAAGGAGTTCATGGGTGGACTGAGAAGTCTGATGCATTATAAGTCTCTACGAGACGTCACGAATACTTCAAAACCCATCAAATCTTTCCCCTTCAAAAATCATGTGGACTTCGATTACAACGCACACAACGACAAGGCCAATCTCACGCTCAGCCCCAACGTGAGTGTCGAACTCAGTGCTACCCTACAGCAAATGCTGGGTTTCAATTACCAGGGGTACGCTGGCCCCACCGGCGAGATAGGCCACATCCCGATGGACATGCGTGGTGGTATGTATGGGCTGTACGTCTACTCGGACGTGGTCGATGCACACATTGTCGGCGACAGCAACGTAACTCTACTGCGCGTCTGCCCGGTGAAAGGCACGTATGGAGCTCAAGTCACCCACAGTTTCAGGCATATCGTGTATCTACCGGTCAGTCAGACCGATATTAGCTCCATCGTCATCGATATAAGAGACGACACGGGACGACCGGTGGCATTCGAACGAGGAAAAGTGGTGCTGACACTTCATTTCCGTCAAGTCCGAGCGGTTCACTTTGCATAATGAAGGTGCCTTATCAATGCCATACAGCCAGTTACGTCGATCATTACACCAAACAGGCCGGGGGTAACTTTCCTGTCTTTGCGGGTACACGCATGCAACGAGGACATGGGCTGGGGAACATACTCGGGAGCATCGTCAAAACGTTCCTGCCCTTGGTGACGCGTGGGGTCAAAGCGATCGGCAAACAAGCGGTGCGCAGTGGACTGCAAGTGGCCGGTGATGTCTTGGGGGGTACGGCACCCAAAGAATCCTTGAAACGGCGGGCCAAAGAAGCGGGAGGCGTCTTGGTGGCCAAAGCACAACGCACCGTAGGGAATAAAAGAGCTGCCCCACCGAGACCACGCACCAGTCGACGACCGACCCAGCGACGACGCACATCGAAGAAGACCAAGGATATCTTTTCTTAAAGATGGCTTTCATCCATGCCGAGTCGTGTCGTTCTACCAACAGTGAATTTGATTTATGGACCGTCCCACCTACTCAGACCAGTGCCGAAGAGGGTCAATGGGTGGAACATCTGCCCCTTTCCAGCATTACAGCCACAGGCCCCATTGAATTCACCATCACCAACGCAGATACGACCTACCTGGATTTAGCCCATACGTACCTATATGTGAAAGCTAAAATCACCAATAAAGATGGGACAGTCCTGAAAGCAGAGGCACCCGTGGGTCCAGTGAATCTCTGGCTTCATTCGCTATTCCAGCAAGTGGATATAGCCCTGAGTGATAAACTGGTGAGCGCCTCGACGAACACGTACCCGTACCGAGCCTACATCGAAACACTGTTATCCTACGGGCGTGACGCTAAAAAGTCGTATTTGACAGCCCCGTTGTTCTACCGAGATACCCCAGGCAAGATGGAAGCGAGTCCTGATAATGCCGGCTATACGGAGAGAGTGGATGCCACAGCAGAGAGTCACTCGGTCGATATGATGGGACGTCTGCATGCGGACTTATTCATGCAGGACCGATACCTCTTGAATGGAGTACCTGTCAAAATACGACTAGTGCACGCAACGCCTGCGTTTGCCTTGATGGCCCCGAATGAGGACCTCGAGTATAACATTGTCATCCAACAGGCAAGTCTGTTTGTACGCAAAGTGAAACCCAGCTCAGGTGTACAGTTGGGGCACATCAGAGCCTTGGAGAAAAAACCAGCCCAGTACCCGATTCGACGAGTACAGACCAAGGTCTTTTCCGTACCTAAAGGCAATATGATTGTCAATCAAGAAAACCTGTTCCTGGGGGATTTGCCCAAGCGTTTAACCCTAGCCTGTGTGGAGAACGTGAGTTATAATGGGACTCTCTCGAGGAATCCGTTCAACCTAAAAGCGTTCAACATCAATTTCGTGGCCCTGCATGTGGATGGCCAACAGGTACCGGCACGCCCCTTACAACCTAACTTTGGAACGGACAATTACATCCGGAGCTATCTGAACCTCTTCACAGCAACTGGCCAAATCAACCAAGACGAGGGAAATATGATCAGTCGAGACGATTTCGGCAGAGGGTACACATTGTTCTGTTTCGATCTGACTCCCACCTTAGACAACGATCATCAACTGAGTCTCACCAAGAAAGGCAACTTACGCTTGGAACTGCACTTCGGGACACCTTTACCGAAAACCATCAATGTGATGTGCCACGCCGAGTTTGACAACATCATTCAAATCGATAAAAGCCGTAACGTGCTGTGTGACTTCGCCACCTAACATGGATACAGACCAGATAACCACGGTGCTGGAGACTGACCCAGGAACACGTAGGGTGTTTCAAGGAGTGTTCGCCCGAGATGTGTTCCCATTAGACCGTGTGTATCCGGCTGCTTACGTCCTGAATACAGACCCGATGGATCGGCCCGGTCAACACTGGGTGGCCGTGTACTTGACAGAAGAGCAGGGTGAATACTTTGATCCGTACGGCCTACCACCCCTCCATCCCGATTTAACAGACTTCATGGATCAAGGCACAGAGACGTGGTGTTGGAATACTAAAACGTTGCAAAGCCTGGACAGTATGGTGTGCGGACAATATTGCTTGTTTTACCTGTACCATCGATGCCGGGGAAGACCCTTATCTACCATCGTCCACATGTTTGACGAGTACCCCAAGGCCGAGGACCGAGATGTACTCGTCTATGACTGGACCGAGATGTACTCGTCTATGACTGGGCCGCCCATCATTTCAATGTACAAGTCCCGTTCAGGGGAAATAACGATGCTCTTCCGGTATGATGAGACCTTCATCGGCCAGTTCCTCGAAGATGGTGGGCGTATTATGGTACACACCGCCAGGAAATTTCCGTTTGACAGTGTGGTCACAAATCTTCTCGTGGGAGTGAAGATTGCTGGAGCGATGAAACACCCGATGGCATTGGGCACAACTGTAGGATTGCGCGTACAGACTCATATCATAGATCAGGGAAAAATGATTCACCCCGCCGTCATCAAAGATGTTGACTTTCATGGTGGAAACATACCGTTCTGAAGACCGATGCACCAATTCAGCCACAAATGTGTCATGACCCTCCTCCTCATCCTCCTTCTCTTCCCGTAGTAAACGGTACACAAAGATATTGACGTTGAACAGGGACTCCACGACATCCAAATTCTTGAATGGGACTCCCCGGAAGTGCCGCGGATCTAGGCCTTGTTCCTGTAAATATTGTCTCCAATAGATATTGGCCACTCTATCACAAGACTTGGGGTTACACTCGTTCAAATGAATGGCCAAACACCGGAACAGACATTTCTGGTCTTTGTAGGGCCCCTTTGCCCCTCCGGTTAATGCATACAGTCCTTTTCGATTGAGCAGCCAAGGGGGTAGTAGTACAGGAGCACCGATCGGATGATCTCTCGTTTTGGTCACGAAAAATGTCACGTTGGTGACCATTTCCACAGTCCACTTGGGCGTTGCAACCGGGCCCATTCCAATGGGTCCAACGTAGTCAGTTGGTCGATGAGGGGCTCCAGTGACGCACGATTGATGATGGTGAATGGCTTGTCAAACACATAGGTATTATTGCTCGGATAAAAATACCGTACCTGGTCCGTCTCTTTGTGCCGTAGAATATAGCCGAATGTCATATTCACTTTGAACGCTGTCACATGTTCTCGGCATAGTTAGGAAGATACGTGAGGTCCTGTAGCCGGAAATTATACAAATCTTGAATAGGGCGATTATGGTGGAAACATCGTCGGATAGTGCTCCAATGGCGCCGATAGATGGCACTCACAGGGTGGTTTTCGGGCAAGGCGTCAGCGGGAGGCACAGCTGGATCCTCAGGAAAGTCGTGTTCGCCTCTCACATTTTCACGTGCCAAGGGAGATCTCGATCGGTCACGTCGCCTCATCCTGATCGTATATACTCCTGTAAAATAGAGCCGATTTTGACAATGAATCGGTCACGATTTTCTTTGGAGGGGCAAGGTCAATAGGACTTGCGCTTTTTATACTACTAAAATGTGAAGTAGATTACATCTTACATCTAGCTTTAAGGCCGTGATATGCATATGCAGTATTCTGGGGCATGGTCAGTACTTCCCAATTTCCCCTTTGTCCACTACTCGCCGATTTTTTTGATTTTTTTTATTATTATTTCTTTATTTATTTCCTCGAGAGCTACAACATGACACCTCACTCTACCCAATCGGGCCACTAGTGCTCCACCTAGACTCCAACATGTCCACCCCGTATGGATTTATACATACGTTGGGCTAATATCCCAGTATATGAGTGTCTATTGGTCTATATGCATCTATATACAAGCCTACCCGGTACTTAAAAAAACATTTCATAGCTTTTCCCATCGTATTCTACAATCTCACAGCCCAGAGTAAAATCCATAAAAAAAACTCCACCACCCTATACACGCAAAAAGATAGAAATGTGCGAATCAGGGAGATTACCTTTGCCTACAAGAGAAATTGAGCTAGACCGAGTTGTCTCCCTTGCATCAAAGCGTATAGATGGGGCTGTGGTTTGGCTGCGCTATTATCCGGGGAAGCCGGGGAAATTGACCTTGGGCAGCCATTTTTCTTAGCGTTTGTTACATAAAACAGACCTGTACGGAATATTTCCACTCTTTTAAATCATCCACACCCAACAAAATTATATCAAACTAATTCATGCATTCAAATGTAAGTGATTCATATACCGCGGAAGACCACATGAAGGTCCCACCGATGACGTTCGATGAACGTTCGTGATTTTTCTTTGCTGGTGCAAACTGGACAATAAATGCTCGACACTGGGGTGGCACTGTATCATAGACTGGTCGCAATATATGTATATTGGTGTCCATGGGTTGAACTATTTGGTGTAAAATGTCTGTGGAGCGGACACAAAACTAGACATTTTTTTTCAGGCATATTTTCTCATCGCATGGGCGGAAACAACTGCCGAAACAAATATTACCTCAAAGGCAGCAAACCAGTTAGCAATGTAGGCCTGAACAATTATATTTTCAATGAATACAAGGTTGTGTTGAGAAATATATCTCAAAATATGATTAATTAATGATTTTCCATCATGACAAACGAACACCCGACCGGCTTCCAACAAATATGGCGGCGGGTATTCGAAGCTCGAAGTCAGAAAATTGCCAAACTTCAAAAATTCAGATCTCATCAACCAGAACGTCTTATGTGCTCACAGTTATTGACTATATCGTAAAATATGTATACTTGCTAACCTTAGTTGGGTTCGTGATGAAATAATTTAGAAATAAGTAATTCGAGCACTTTTTGTGACATAGCAAAACGAAGAAGGGGGAGGGGGGGGGATTTCCTGGCATAGATATTATTAAAAAATAATTTATATTACATACGTGTACGGTGTTGATTGGTGTTACTGAGTGATACTGGTCAGCTGCATGTCATCAATGAGGCGAACACGGTACTTTTGAAGCTTCACTTCCTGGGATGACTGTAGGCTCAGACTGATGAAAAACGGTGTAATAGGCTGGTGGCTGGCTGGTGAATTTGCACTGGTAAAATGAAAAAAATTAAAAGGTTCTCCACAGCTCATACAAGCAGGCAAGCAGGCTGGCAGGCTGGTCAGGTCAATCAGGCTAGAGGTGAAGCAGGTAGGCAGGCAGGCTGCATGATCAGGTCAGGTCAGAGTGCTCCGCAGGGTAGTGCAATGAATACACCCCACCCCTAAAAATCGCCTCCTTTTATACGTTTTTCTACAATCCGCCATCTTAAACTCACCACCCACCACCACCAGCCGCCATCTTAAACCCACCACCCACCATCACAAGCCGCCATCTTAAACCCACCACCCACCACCACAAGCCGCCATCTTAAACCCACCACCCACCACCACAAGCCGCCATCTTAAACCCACCACCCACCACCACAAGCCGCCATCTTAAACCCACCACCCACCACCACAAGCCGCCATCTTAAACCCACCACCCACCACCACAAGCCGCCATCTTAAACCCACCACCCACCACCACAAGCCGCCATCTTAAACCCACCACCCACCACCACAAGCCGCCATCTTAAACCCACCACCCACCACCACAATCATTAATGATTTTCCATCATGACAAACGAACACCCGACCGGCTTCCAACAAATATGGCGGCGGGTATTCGAAGCTCGAAGTCAGAAAATTGCCAAACTTCAAAAATTCAGATCTCATCAACCAGAACGTCTTATGTGCTCACAGTTATTGACTATATCGTAAAATATGTATACTTGCTAACCTTAGTTGGGTTCGTGATGAAATAATTTAGAAATAAGTAATTCGAGCAATTTTTGTGAAATAGCAAAACGAAGAAGGGGGAGGGGGGGGGATTTCCTAGCATAGATATTATTAAAAAATAATTTATATTACATACGTGTACGGTGTTGATTGGTGTTACTGAGTGATACTGGTCAGCTGCATGTCATCAATGAGGCGAACACGGTACTTTTGAAGCTTCACTTCCTGGGATGACTGTAGGCTCAGACTGATGAAAAACGGTGTAATAGGCTGGTGGCTGGCTGGTGAATTTGCACTGGTAAAATGAAAAAAATTAAAAGGTTCTCCACAGCTCATACAAGCAGGCAAGCAGGCTGGCTGGCTGGCTAGAGGTGAAGCAGGCTAGAGGTGAAGCAGGTAGGCAGGCAGGCAGGTCAGGTGAGTCAGAGTGCTCCGCAGGGTAGTGCAATGAATACACCCCACCCCTAAAAATCGCCTCCTTTTATACGTTTTTCTACAATCCGCCATCTTAAACCCACCACCCACCACCACAAGTCGCCATCTTAAACCCACCATCCACCACCACAAGCCGCCATCTTAAACCCACCACCCACCACCACAAGCCGCCATCTTAAACCCACCACCCACCACCACAAGCCGCCATCTTAAACCCACCACCCACCACCACAAGCCGCCATCTTAAACCCACCACCCACCACCACATCAGCCGCCACAACACCTATAGATTATGTTTATTACTAGGACGTCAGCGAAATACTAGTACCCATCCTCCGTATGGCAGAACTGTACAACCCAGAACAAGTCTAGACATGCCTTGATTACGTGATCGTCATTGGGAAACCCCCACTGGGGAATCCCGCCCCAGTTCCGCCCCAAATTTTACCCGGGGGAACAAAAAAGTAGGTCAATATGGTCTGTAATGCTGTTATACTACTACTCCCCCATCACATATTATTTCCTATGCTATTTTAGCAACAAAATAAATAACATAGTGAATGATAAGATATCAAGACAAAGTCATTTGATGTTATAACATATTTATTAATCTTTCAATATTTGTGTAGCCTACTATACAGGCTACCCTGTTCTTACATGACCAATAATTGGAAGTAATTCCAGTTTCTCACTAGCACATTTTTCCCCGCAAACGAAGTTTTTGACTAGCACATTAGCACATGTTTTTCAGTAGCAGATTTTCCCACCAAACGAATGTTGTGTCCAGCTCCTCTTAGTAATTCTTGTACTGTCTTCCGACCATCTCTGACAATAGATTCCGCAGTTAACTGAAGATTAATGGTCTACTCATTGTTTAGTAATTGTTTAGTGAACACCAGTCATTATAATCCTCATAGCTGAAATACACAAAAAATGACAAGGATCATAGAGAATAAATATTTATGAATTTCTATATTAAAAATGTAAAAATTCTGTCTGTCGGATGGGGGTTTTGTCCGACTTTTCAATTTTGGGGGTTTTGTCCGTGGGTGTTTTGTCCTAGGGGGTTTTGTCCGTGGGTGTTTTGTTCTAGGGGGTTTTGCCCGCTGGGGGTTTTGTCCGGATCCGGGGGGGGAGGGGGAGTGGTGGCAGTCAGATTCAGCAACAACAACCAAAAAAAATAGACTCCTTAGCCGATGTTTTCGGGCTATGAAATCATGTAGATGTCGCCTATCAAAATTGAGGTAAATAGGTCGGGAACACTGTGGCCAGAAAATCATTGAACATTGCATTTTTTATTGTGAGTGGATGTGAGGTGAATAAAATGAGTCGCACAGCTGAAGGTCATGGTCAATGTGAACCTAAAATAAAGAAACATCAAGGCCACTGTGACAACAAATCAGGAAAGGTCAAGGCCACTGTCACCCAAAGTCAAGAAAACACTAGAAATCTTTTTTTTTTTGGCGAGTGGATACGTTGGTTGAAGGCGATGTTATGCATCGAAATCGAGTTCAAAAGTTCAGCAACAGTGTCCCAAAATGAGCAAAAATTAAAAAAAAATTGTGAGCATGGTGGTGTTAGTGATTTGTCAGGTGTCAAGATTGGAGGCAAAAGGTCATTGTGACCCAAAAATCATGAAATCGTTAAAACAGTGTGCTGCTACTCCATTTCAGGGATATGGATTCTCATCACTTCAGGAATACGTCAAGCTTATGGCAAATAAGAAAAATTTATTGAAAACATACATATTTATCTACCAACATACATCTTACAGGTCAGACAACTGTGTTTACTAAGAAAACAACGCACCAGCTGTTTTCTGATTTCTAATAAAGGAGAACCCTAACGGGGTAAGATCGTTTTGAGAAGAAGAAAACACTCAAACTTTGAAGTAAAACTTTTACGTCATCTAAATCTTCCAAATGGTTGCAGAGATATAGTAAGTTTGAAGTACAAAAAGGTATGATTTGGGGATTTTATGCAAATGAATTTGATGTCACTAAATGGAACCGAATTAATGAAATAACTTTATGCTGGAGTATTTCAAGATCTATGAATCTGATCTCTCAGAAACAGATCAGATTGATTTCATTTCGGTAAAATTCCCATTATTTCCAGAAATATGATTATCATAGCAATATGTTATCAATGTCTATGGAGAGGGGAATCTACGAGTTATGAAACTTTAATTACTGAATATACAATAACAATGGTCCGTACGATTTATATTCATTGACAAAGTCCATCTAACTGTTCTATCATCAGAAATACCACGCCTGGTTACCTGGTGCTATGGTAATCTTATTTCTGACACTATTGGTAAACCAAGACCCAAACTGACATCCAATGACCAATAGACACAATGTTAATACAATGCAAACAAAATTTAATCCTAAGTAATATAGAGAAGAAGATATGGTATTATTTGTATTTCTAATTAAGTATAGATCTCGAAATACATCAGTAGTAGAGAAAGAGGCTTGAGGCCCCTTGTGCATGCGCAGTGGATCTTTGTGGAGTTGTGCACACTTCCGGTTGCACATGCGCAGGGGGCTTTACTTGTCTTTCCGTTTGCACAAATTCCCGTCATGTGACGTCCGGTCACGATATATCCTGCTACGGATTGACCGGTAAACAAGTTTAAACATGTCTGAGTTTGCCCCACCAAAAACAAAATGGCGGCCTTGAACGGCCGTCCGGTAAACAAATCTGAACCTGTGGCGGTGGTGGTTGAGGTAGGGAGACACAATGATAGTGATAACAACAGTAGTATTACAATACGGTATGCTATAACATACCTCCTTGTAATATTATACTAAGGAATACTATGCAATGACAAGTCTGAACAGGTTTGGTGTGAGAGAGTGAGAGAATTAAGGTTTAATGTCGCGTTCAGCAATATTTCAGCTATATAGCGACGATCAAACAAAATTCTAAGTATTCTAACAAAAACGAGCCAACAACCCAGCAGTCCAGAAGTAATCAATACAACACACGAAAAGACATGCACAATACATCAAAACTTATGCAACAAACAGATTTCTTTCAAATACCCTAAAATACAGCCTAAATACCGACTGAAAAGATGTTCTAAAGTATAGCTGCTTGATAAAAAGAATCTCTTACAATCTTAAAATCTATACAATCGATCAGAATGTGTTTCACCGTGAGGTCTTCGTGGCTCGGAATACACCTGGGGGCTGGTTCCTTTTTTAGTAAATGTTCGTGAGTTAATCGGGTATGGCCGATTCTACATCGCCTGATCAACGTTTCTGGCCACTCAGATGAACATATCCTGCAGTTTTCTTTAAACTCACGAAGATTGTTATTATCCACAGCATCCCATAAAGATTGAAACAGCCTTCTCACACAAGCACAGATAGTGGGTCAGAAGTCGCTTTAAGGATTCCAACAGGATTAACCTCATTATCTCGGGATTCCTTAGCCATTTCATCAGCTTCAGTATTTCCTTTGGTGCCAACATGGCGAGGCAACCAACAAAACGCAACTTCAGTCTGTTGACGCTGATATAATTGTAGAATGTTCAAAATGGTCGGGTGATTTGAAGTTAAACTCTCAATCGCTTGAAGGTATGGCAGTGAATCTGAGAATATGACATATTTTCCTCCTATAGCGGACCCAATGCTTTCTAAATATAAAAATAGAGCTTTAGCTTCGGCAGTGAAAATCGAACTTTTACCTGGAAGTCGGTAGGTTTTTGTTTGGGAACTAAAGATAGTAGCACACGCTGCTCTCTCACCATCTTTAGAACCATCTGTATAAATAGCTTGATGCGATCTGTATTTTTCTCTCAATAGACCAAATTCCTGTGTATACACGAGATGACTCGTGTCTGCCTTTTTATATTTCGTCTACTACTGGCCTGGCTAACTGCCATGGTGAGACTGGTAAGAGCTTATTAGGCAAAATTTGACTAAGCTTAATACCAGCTGCTACAATGTGTGGTTTGACACGAATTCCAAGAGGGGGAACAATGGAGGGTTTCTTTGAATACAAGTCTACGTATTGAGGGTTGAAAACACAGTTATATGCAGGATTTGATTGATTAGATCGCAATTTTGTGATATATTGCAGTGAAAGTTTAATTCTTCGGAGTTCTAAAGGAGGTTCATCGGTTTGGACATATAAGCTTTATTTAGGTGATGTTCTGAACGCCTCGAGGAAAAGTATTAATCATTGATGGAGAATAAGATCTAGCTTTGCCAAGTTTGACTTGCTTGCACCGTTGTAAACAATAGACCCATAATCAATCATAGAACAAACAAGTGATCGATATAAATGGAGAAGCGTCTACATATCTCCTTCTCACCTATAGCTGGCAATTACCTTCAACAAATTAAAGCCAGAGCTATTGTGCACTTAGCTTTCAAGCAATTTATATGCGGTAAGAACGTTAATCGGTGATCAAACAATATTCCTAGGAATTTGACTTCTTTTACTACCTTGATTTCAGTTCCATCTAATGTAAGTACTGTATCTTTGTGCTGGAAATACTTTCCACAAAAGTGTACGCAATTTGTCTTTGCTCTGGAGAACTTGAAACTTTTTTCTAGACACCATTTCTGAGTTCTATTTAGACAAAGTTGTAATATTCTCTCAAAATTTTGTATACTTTTTCCACTACAGGATATATTGAAATCATCTACAGACAGTCAAACATCAATTGATTTATTCAAAACCGCAGCTAAGCTGTTGATCTTGATACTAAACATAGTAGAAAAATACTACCTTGTGGGACACCTTGATCTAGATCGAAATGATCAGACATGGTTGAACCCAACTGAACTTGAAAATGTCTATCATTCAGAAAGTTGAAAATAAAAATTGGTAAACAACCTTGTAATCCCATAGTATAAGAAGGTCTTTTAGAACCCCGTATTTCCAAGTAGTATCATAGGCTTTTTCTAAATAAAAAAAAGAGAAAAAAATAGAAACCACTCGGATGTAGAACACGATGAGAGGGGTCTCGAGGCCAGGGCTTGACTTTTGCTGAAAAGTTCAGGCAGGTCTAGGCTGGACATGTTAGGTCCATTTTTGCGCACTTGGACATTGTAAATCCCAAGGGGGGGGGGGGGACCACTCATGGACATTTGCGGAATGGGGCGTGGCCCCTTGTTTTCTTCAACTTTGAGCTGTAGAACACGATGAGAGGGGTCTCGAGCCCATGTGTTGATTTCTGTTGAAAAGCCCAGGCATGTCTGGGGTGGACATGTTAGGTCCATTCTGGCGCACTGGACAATGTTAGTCCCAATGTGGAACCCACTCATGGACATTTGCGGTATGGAGTGTGGCCCCTTATTTTCATCTCGAGCTGTAGACCACGAAGGGATGGGTGTCGAGGCCATACGGGATGGGAATAGCGTCTATCTACCCATGCGCAGTAGAAAAAGTGTATTTTAATGGACTTTCTGGGGTCGAGATGGATCAATAGTCGTCCGATTGGGCCGTGTGAGGTGTCATCGTGAAGCATTCGTAGGGAACCATCTGGGAAGTGTGTCGTCCGTTTGCAACATTCTGCGCATGCGCAGACAGGGAATTGTGGGAAAAGGGCACTGGAATGGACGTGGGTCGACCCATAGTGGGCGTCCTGGGTTGGGGAAGTTATCCATGTGAAGCGCTCCTCCAGGCCGATAAAGTCTTGGGTGGGTGTATGTTTTCACAGAAAAAAACGGAGTCATAGAAATGAGAATGTTGTTGTTGTTGTTGTTGTTGTTGTTGTTGAGATAGTGTAATCTCTCAATTTCGGGGAAAAAATGAAGGGAAGTAATCCAGTTTAGTAGTAAAGAAAGCAGAAACTGTCAAGGTTAATTTTTCGGGAAATTTTCTGGGAAACCCCCTGTTCTATTTGAAGATCCCCCGGGAGTAGTAGAGAATTGGGAGTTTCGAAGGTGCAATGGAGTGCGTTTGGGGGCGATAACAGTCTTTTCCATCCAGCTACCTGGTGGAGTTACCTGTGTTTGCGTGTGTGGAGTAGTAGGAGGGGGAGGAGGAGGGGTAGAAGGTAGGAGTGAGTGAGTGAGTGAGTGTGGTTGTGGTAGTGGTGGTGTGCGATGGTAGTAGTAGTGGTGTGTGGTGGCGGTGGTGTTTGTACATATGGGGATTAACACGCGTCCCTCATCAGTTCATATGTATTGGTCGATTAATCAACATGTCGTGTACGTATACGTTCTGCCAGAGAACCTTATCTCGTCGCGATAGTATGCTCAGACACATTCAATGCTAACACAACCAAGAGACACCAATGAGTCCACCTGATATGGGTCCACCAGGTGGCGTACAGCATCCCTATACTATGACGGTCATCGTACTGCCATACCGGAAGTGGTTAGACGTCCTGGGTGATGAAATTCTGAGAGGAAGGGCCCCTCAGCTATACACGTATATAGCTACAGCCAGTGACATCCCGCCTACGAAACTACAAGATTACAGAATGTGAGCTTCGTCCCGTGGATTCCTTACGATATCGATCAAGCGTATTTCTTCGACCCCGAGCAGACCGTGGTAGTGCTAGATTATCTGATTAGTGCGGCCAAGGACAATTCACACGTTGCCGACTTGTTTACCAAAAGGATCATATAATCGGAATCTGTCCGTCATTTATTTGAGCCAGAATCTCTTTCCTCAGGGAAAGGCATACAGAGATATTGCCTTGAACTGCCAATACTTTCTGTTTTTCTCCAATCCCATCGACAGAGCACAAATCCCTGAATTTATTCTACATCGACCATCTCATGCAGGCGTTTCAAGGCGCGACAAGTCATCCGTACGGCTACCTGTTCGTAGACTTAAAGCTCTTACCTTCGAAGATCGTTTCTGCTTTCTGTACTACTAAACTGGACTTTTACTTCCCCGAAATTGTGAGACTACACAATCTCAAAAACAACAACAATATTCTCATATCTATGACTGCATCTGTGAAAACATGCACCCGCCCATGACTTGATCTACCTGGAGGAGCGCTTCACATGGATACCCTACCCGACCCAGTACGCCCAGTATGGGCCCATCTCGACGCCAAAACGTCTATTCCAATGCGCTTTCTCCACCATTTCCTCCCTGCGCATGCGCACTATTGCGTTACTTTTACTCAACACCAGCCCAGTTCGACGCTACTCCGTGACAGCTTCAAACTGATACCCCACACGACCCAATCCGACCGCTATGGGTCCACCTCGACCACAAGGCATCCATTTCACTGCACTTTTTTCAATATTCCCATTCTGCGCATGCGCAGAATGTTGCAAACGGACGACACACTTTTCTAGTGGGATGGTCCCCACACGACCCAATCGGACCACTATGGGTCCACCTAGACCCGAGAACGACCGCCTCGATCTGCCTGCCTACTGCGCATGCGTCATCACCACTTTTCAACAAAATTCAACGCATGGCCTCGAGTTCTACAGGCCGAGATGAAGAAAACAAGGGCCACACTCCACACTAAAATCCAAAAGAAAAAGTATGACCACCTCAATACTCCAATCCCCTTTACATGCTTTCCCCATAGATTAATATTGGAAGTCACTGAGGTCTTATGTAGGGACAGATTACTCTTGCTGGGCCGTCACGTCACCGATAGTGACGCCACAGGAAGTAACCCGGGTGTGACCTTTTGACCTGGATGTTACGTAACCGGATGTGACGTCGTCATCGTGACGTCACTTCACACCATCATTTTTGCTAAGGAATTTGCCGTCTTCCTACTACTCACATGCTCATTTTTTCTGAAAGCATTCTTGACATAGAAGTCTAATCTAACTAAATAGTCAATGGTACGGTACTTCTATTTTTACGGAAACCAGCTGGAATATCGGTAAGTTTCATCTAACTAAATAGTCAATGGTACTTCCATTTTCATGGAAACCAGCTTGAATATCAGTAAATTTCTTCTCAGTTTCAAGGTACCAAACAAGGCAATCATTTATCATGCGTTCCACTGTTTTACAAACACAGATATAGTCAGTGAAATTGTATACGATAATTACTGGGGTCTGTATGGTTACGGCCAGGATTTGAGAGTGGCATGACAGTGGCATTATGCCATAATGATGGAAAGTCTTCTGTCACCCAAAGTCTGTTGAATATGAGTAATAGGGTTTCTGGGGAAGATTCCGGTGTGACGGAAACGGTGGCCCGATAGATCCAGTGTTCTAGACGTAAGTGTCCCAAGACACTAAGATCTGGATATAATTGTCTGTCGGGCATTCAGGTCTGGATTTGGATGTCATGCGACACTGGCTTCCAGGAGACGAAAGTCCTAACCCGGAGCCCAGTGTCCGCCTCGATTACTACATCCGATTTTCCATCCCGTTTACACGTGGACATGTGTACCAGAGAGTAGTATAGAACGGGGAATTACGGCGTTATTGACCTACTTACAACAGGTGGCGCCAACATATCATTTCCGTCTAACATTTGTGAAGTGATTTTCGGTTCCGGTTATGTGATATATAGTGACCTTTAACCCTGCGCATGATGTTCGTTATTGTGCGCATGGTCACTTGCAATCACGCGACCGGAACCGGGAGTGACCTCACAAATGTCAGCCAAACCAAAATACAGATCCAAATTCTCATATCACAATACCAAATAACAATACAAAAAGAACCAAATTGTTCCACGAGCACGCTAATTTGGTTCTATGTGAAACCAAATATCCCGAGTAGCAAAGAATAAGCGCGATTTGTGAGTAGTAAGCATCATGGGTAACAAACATGTCCGTTTAAAGATGTAATCAGTCGCAAATTAATAGTTTATTCATCACATATTCTGGAGAAAAAAAACATGTATGTAGAACATGCACACCGGGTATTTATTCTACACGTTGGCCTAGGGGGGATATCGACTTTTTTCCGGATATCTTGGACTATTTCATGCAAACAATTCCTTGTTTAACCCTACCAGGCCTGCGAGAGGGACATTCGCCCCCCCCCCCCCCCCCCCCCCCAGGCACCCACCATCACCTCCACCAAACGTTCTGCGCAATCTCCGGAACGACAAAAAATTAAGAGCTGACAATCCGTGAACTTGTAGTTCATCATGTTGGGGTCATTTGGAGCTATTTGCATAACCTCCCGAGCAGATGATCACGGGTTAATTCACGGGTAATCTATCATGCATTTTTTGGAAAAATTACATGAATAAAATTTTCGCAAAATTTTATCAAAAAATCGACAAAAAGGTGTTTTTTAAAAATGACGTCACCGTGACGTCATCAAAGCGGCCATCTTTGATTTTGTTTTACATTTTCTTGCTCAGATTGACAAGACGGTATAGTGTGGTAAGTTTCAGTCCCTTTACCTCAAGGGATAAGAAAAATAGTTAGGGGAGGGGGAGCCAAATTCGCCTCCCTCCCCGAGGCCTGGACAGCTCCTAAACATCCCAGGCCAGATAAGGTTAACACAGAATTTCGTCAGATTTCTCGCATTCTTAGTAACGGCGGAAACCTTCAAACCGCGAAGTAAAGCTAGTAACAGCAGTCCGTGGTTTAAAGGTTTACTCGACGGTTTAAAGGTTCACTCTGCGGTTTAAACGGTGTAAACGTTTCCAAGACGATAAAGTCATTATTGACAACGTTAGAAATGACAAAAATGAAAAGAAAACATGTGATAAACTAAAATATGTTTGTAGAAAATGGGTGAAAATCAAAACATCCCCAAGAAATGCAGAAAATGTAATAAAAAAATGTAAAAAAAAAAAAATGTAAAAAATGTCGATGTCCCCTATGTGTCACCCTAATTCTTGAATGTCCTCTATGGGTCACCCTTATTCAATCTTGGATTGATCAGGCAAATATACCCGGTGTTTGTCATGAATACACCATTAGTTTGCGAGCGCCTTAGGCTGAACTACCGGTAATGTATACATATTAGCCTATATGAAGTCTACAAAATATTTAATTGCGAGCCACAAGGACTCACTTTTCGCATTTCTATGTAAATGGTTTTTTTATACCAAAAAAGAATAGTATCTCGCTCAAACAATCAAAGATAAAACTCATAATAGATATATTCACTTTCAATGATCAAAACAACGGAATTTTGTTGGCATACTGCTACCTGATAATTCCTTTGAGCAGCTCAGCGTGTTGAACGTTTCTCTTGCCGACTCCCGGTAATGAATATTATCAGGGTCTGCAGCAGAATCGTTTGCTTTCACGAGAGAAGCATGAAGTTTGTTCATTTAAAACAAAGCATTATAGCCTTCAAGGTTATCGGAGGAAAATTTTATTTCATTCTTCTCCTCTCTTTGTTGGAAATTTTGAAATTTAGGTACATACTTTTTGGAAATTGTTTCGCCTAACTTGTTTGCAATTTCCACCCTGTCAGTTATCAGTGATCACCTGATTTCCATCATTGAGATTTTACCTTTAATTTTGTGAATCATGTTCCAAACTTTTGTTATAGGAGTATGTGTATTGATCTTAGAAACATATTTTTTGCAAAAATTACGTTCTGTTTCATGGTTAGAATGAGCTTTAGCTCTACTCTATAGTAATTCTGAGATCTTTCAAATTTTCAGAATTGTACCCACGTTGGTCAACAGTATCGGAGCCCGCCTGAGGGTAGGGAATATAGCGCTAGCTTGATAGACAATCTTAATAAATTAATATCCTATCAGTACTATACAAAGGATGGAAAAGGTCATATTTTGCCGGGGGAGGTAATTCTTGCATCCGACATCCAACACAGAAGAGTTCCAATGGAGAGGTAACTCTTGATGCATTTTTGTGATTTTTAGCAAATTCCGGGTTATCTTCCCTGATTCGAACATTTGCGTATTAAATCTATACGGGAAAATGCCTGTATGGGATATTGGGGTGGTCATTTTTTTTGTATTTTTGGATGTTACTATGGGTTGTTTGGTCTTGTTTTCTTTGTCTCGCCACGTAGATGAGAAGGGCCCTGGAGCTAAGCGGTGAAATTTCTCGAAAAGTACCGGGTAGGTCTGTATATAGGCCCATATAGTCCCATACTGGCTATGGGGGGGTGGGGGGATAGGTCCATACAGGGAAATTTTTGTGGATTTTGGTCTTGTTTTCTTCGTCTCGCCACGAAAATCACGATGGGAAGGGTCTCGAAGGTATGCGGTGAAATTTTTTGAAAAGTACCGGGTGGGTCTGTATATAACCCCATAGGCCTACTGGCTCAGTGGATAGGTCCATACTGGGTGGACGTTTTGGGGTCTAGGTGAGCCCCTATTGGCCCTATGGTGTCGTATGAGGTCTTATTTTTAAGCTCTCGTGGAGGAGCATCCGACTGGACTAATGTATCCTCCGTTTTCAATATTCTGCGCATGCGCAGTCTGGCCGTAGTATAGAAAGCAGGCATTTTGGGGGGTGCGTGGGGGTGTGTTTGGGATAGAGATGGACCACTATTGGTCCAAATGGGTCGTGGGAGGTGTCAAAGTGAAGCTTTTGTGGGGTAGAGTCAGAATGGCGTGTTTTTTATTGCAAGTCGCGTCAATCTGCGCATGCGCAGTTGGGCGTAATAAGTAAAGTGGCCATTTTGGGGGGCGCGTGGAGGTGTGTTTGGGGTAGAGAGGGACCATCCTTGGTCCGGATGCGTCGTGTCCGGTGTCATTTTGTAGCTTTCGTGGTATAGACCCCGATTTGACGGATGTCCACAGCATCTGTGACTTCATCGATGACGTCATCAGCACGAGTCGTAGCGAAAGTGGTCATTTTGGGAGGGGCGTGGGGGTGTTTTTGGGGTAGAGATGGGCCATCCTTGGTCCGAATGCGTCGTGTGGGGTGTCATTTTGTAGCTCTCGGGATGTAGACCCCGATTTGAGGGATGTTCACTGCATCTGTGACGTCATCAGTACGAGTAGTAGCGAAAGTGGTCATTTTGGGACTGCGTGGGGGTGTGTTTGGAGTAGAGATGGACCACTAGTGGTGCGAATGCGTCGTGTGGGGTGTCATCTTGTAGCAACGCCCGCCAACGCCAAGCTTAACGCCTCAACGCCCTGGTGAATTAGCCCAAAAGTTGTGATTTTCATGGAATTGTCACTAATTCATTGGAAATGCACTGACGCCCGTCAACGCCCGTCGTTACGCCTTAACGCCCTAGCATAACGCCTTGACGCCATGATATAGACCGGAGAGAGAACAACAACAACAACAACGATGACAGATGAGAGAACAACAACAAGAACAACAAATTTTCCTATAGGTTATTCTCCCTAGTGTTACATCATACGCACGCTGAGGGAGCCGCGTTGGGTGTGTTTACAATTCAAGAAGACTCTTGTCCAATCAGAGACCTCCATTTGGCGCTGTATCTGTCATATTCGTTCTTGCTCGTTAGATGTAATCTCGGCTGCTCTTGTCCAATCTGAAGTCGCCCTATTAGAAAGTTCCATCTTTGCTCGGTGTGACCTAATATGATTCTTATTCATTCATTCCTCCTCCTCTACTTCTTCTTCCTCCTCTTCTTCTTCTTCTTCCTCCTCCTCCTCCTCCTCCTCCTCCTCATCCAAAGAGAATGCCTCTATCTCTGAACATTGGAGAATGGTAGTATTTCGTGTATATTGAGTCACCGAAAGGAGAATGCCTCTATCTCCGAGTATATTGAGTCTCCGAAATGTTTCTGCGCAAGTGTATGACGTCACTTCCGGTATGCGTGAATCGGGCGTGATGGTTGACCTATATCCGGGTCGTTGTCTACATCGGGTCTTTGATCGTATGATACACATGTACTGACCTGTATCTTCTCGTCCATGGGGAAACCCGAAACCCCGATGTCACCCGCTCTAAGGTCACGCCTGATAGATTCACCAATGAGGACTCGACCAATATAAAACTTGGCAGCCAGCCAATTATAAAACTTGGCACTCAGGTGACGTAGGAGTAGTAGCCAAATGGGCATTTTGGGGCGGTGAAGGAATGTATTTGATGTAGAGATGGACCATCCCTGGTCCGCATGCGTCCTGTGGGGTGTGGATTATACCATATCGTGAGTGTGGGTGTGTGAGTGAGTGAGTGAGTGAGGCGTGCACAACGCCCTTGAGGCGTCCCCAACGCCCGTCTTAACGCATGGACGCACTAACGACGGTGAGTGAGTGAGTGAGTGGGATCCGGCTGGACTAATGTATCGTTCGGTTTGTTTAACATCCGGGTCCTCATCTTACATCCGGGTTTTTCCATGTTCACTGTCACGTTACCGGAACCGGAAGTTGTCACAGGACAGGTGGCGCCCCGATATTGACCTACTACTTCTGACGGGGCGCCAACTATGTACAGACACCACCACACACCACCAACACCACTACATACCATTTTTACCACCACCACACACTACAACAACTTCCACAACACACCACCACCACCACCACCACCACTACCACCGGTCGTTGACGCTCGTCACACCATCACCACCACCACCACCGGGCGTTGACACCCGTCACACCACCACCACCACACACGACCACCACCACCACCACCACCACCACCGGGCGTTGATGGTCGTCAACGCCCGGAGGAGGAGGAGGAGCAGGAGGAGGAGGAGCAGGAGGGAGTGAGTGAGTGGGATCCGACTGGACCAATGTATCGTCCGATTTGTTTTACATCCGGGTCCTCATCTTACATCCGGGTTTTTCCATGTTTACTCTCACGTGGCCGGAACCGGAGGTTGTCACAAGACAGGTGGCGCCCCGATATTGACCTACTACTTCCAACGGGGCGTGACCTGTCTTGTGACAACTTTCGGTCACGTGAGAGTAAGCATGGAAAACCCGGATGAAAGATGAGGACCCGGATGTAAAACAAACCGGACGACACATTGGTCAAGTCGGATTCCACTCACACACTCCCTCCTCTTCCTCCTCCTCCTCCTCCTCCGGGCGTTGGCGCCCGTCAACGCCCGGTGGGGGTGGTGGTGTGTGGTGGTATGTAGTGGTCGTGGTGGTGGTGGTGTGTGGTGGTGGTGTGACCGGCGTCAACGCCAGGTGGTGGTGGTGGTGTATGGGGGTAGTGGTGGTGTGACGGGCGTCAACGACCGGTGGTGGTGGTTGTGGTGTGTGGTGGTGGTAGTGTGTGGTGGTGGTAGAACTGGTATGTGGTGATGTTGGTGGTGTGTGGTGGTGTCTGTACATAGGTGGCGCCCCATCGTAAGTAGTAGGTCAATATCGGGGGCCAGTTGTCTTGTGACAACTTCCGGTTCCGGTCACGTGAGAGTAAACATGGAAAAACCCGGATGTTAGATGAGGACCCGGATGTAAAACAAACCGAACGATACATTAGTCCAGTCGGATCCCACTCACTCACCGTCGTTAGTGTGTCCATGCGTTAAGACCGGCAGAAAATGCTAAAGATTTACAAAGTGCTCTGGATTCTTAATCAATGTATTGTAAAAATATTAAGTTGACTTAATAGCTCCAAGACAAAAATTGCCCTTTTTGGTACGGCTGTCGGATTAGTTATCGGACAGATCAATTATCGGACACGCATCTCGTGCGCACGTGTTGTGCTCGTGATGACAACAGAATAAGATGTCAGAACAAAGGGGGGGGGGGGTCATTTTTAATTGCTATGTAAAATATAGAATTATAAATATCGACGAAAGTCTACAAATTTAAATTTAAATTTTTTGTTTTCATCAAAATTCGAAATTCTTCGTGTTGTGGCGGACTGCGAAATTCGACCTACCCCCTTGTCTTCCCGATGCCACTCCAAAGTAATTACGTGTACAAGCTGAACAATGATCATATGATCTTTCACGTCAGAACTTCCACTAACGATTCCGATGCACAATTCTTGAAAATAGATTGTACTTCAACGTGAAATCCTTGTTCGCGATGTGTGTCCGATAACTGGTACTGTCCTTGGCGAGAACGAAGCTGAAAAGTCGAGTTAAAAATAGCTCCCGCACGTGCAGAAGGGAGCGACGTCATCAATGAAATTTATAACGGAAGAAAGGTGACGAGCTCAGCATTCATCGTGTCAGTTTCCGTGTCATTTCGAGAAATACTTTTTTATATATTCCAGAAGAACCTTCAAAAATGCACGATAATGGATCGGACAGCCGTAAAGGTCCTATCCGTATATAATGTAGACTTTTTCCTTGATGAATCTCCACTTGAAATTGTGAAAGATTTTAAATATCTTGGTGTCATATTTTGTAGAAATGGGAATTTTGCATTAATGTAACAAGCAGAATGGGCAATGTTACCAATTGATATTATGTTAGATTTATTTGATAAAACCGTTGTACCCATATTGACTTATGGCTGTGAAATCTGGGGTTATGAATCTATAAATTCCATTGAAACCCTGCACCTTAAATTCTGTAAATACATTTTAAAAGTGAAGAAATGAACTCCAAATGTTAAGGTTTATGGTGAACTTGGTAGACATAGTCAATGTTCGTATCATTGGTTACTGAGCTAAGTCTAACAAGCTATTCAGTAAAGTTTATTATCTAACTTATGGTCAAACAATGTTCTTAAATCTGATTGGTTATGTCATGTCAAATCTGTTCTTGATAATTTTGATCTAAGCTATATTTGGGATGACAACGTTAATCCATCCTTTAATGTTAAATGGCTTACACTGTTAAACTCGGTGAGAAAGATAATTTTGTACAACAGTGGTTTTCTGATTTACACAACTCGGACAAAGCAAGATGTTACTGCCTTTTTAAGACTGAATTTAAATTTGAAACATGTCTTGTCAGATTGCCAGAGTGTTTCCGAACTGTCTTGTGTAAATTCAGGCTATCAAATCATAGACTTCCCATTGAGAAAGGTAGTATACATCGATTTTGCATGAACAACGTTATTGTAAATTCTGTGCCATTGACAAAGTAGGTGATTTATTCCACTGTTTACCAGAATGCCCTAGTTTAATAGTTTCGAACTCGGTATATACCTAAATATTATTACTGGTATATCTCTCAACATAAATTTGCAAAACTACTAAATTTGGATTATACACATAATAAACAACTTATCGATTTAGCGAAAGATACAAGATGACGTCTACAGATGCTAATAACCCGTATGACGAAGACGAGACCATCGTAGCGCCATCTACACTTGAATACATGATAAACTTTGGACTTGAAAACCTTCAGGAACTTCTAATAATCGAGAAACGACCAACCGATTAGTGTAATGAACCAATAACCCTACGTCGGACGTGGCGAGACCTTAGAATGGTGGGAGATAACTGTAGTGGGTAACATATGGCGAATGCTGTTTTTGTTAATTTTCCGAAAAATATTGTAGAATATGGGAATACTTGATGAATATCAGCATTTAATTCAACATGGTTGCAATATTCCCATAATGCTTGTCATACAATTTGTATACCTTCAATATGCCCAAGATGTGCACACTTCCCTGCTACACAACTATCTACCATTATGTCAGTCCATCTCTTTTAAATCAAAATCATTTATAGTGCACGAATTAATGAATTCTATATTTATACATGGTGAGGTCTAAAATATTCTTCAGCATAAATCAGAAAATAATGTTCTTTTTTAAGGCTCCAGGCATAGTCGGACCTGTGCACGGTCTAGAATTTCTACCAGGAACTCAACGGATGACACTCTCCTCTCGGAAGCACCTTCCAAGGTCTGAAGTATATAACTCCTCCTGGTTATCGTTGCGAATTGGTGTACCCAGAGCGGCCAATACCACTGACTTATACAGATACAGTCGGCCCTTCTGAAAGATGGTAATCGGATCTCCATGATCCTTCCTTGGTGTTGGTGATGGCTTTGTTCCTGGCAGGGCAAGCATATTGTACTTGTCTAGGAGGTCTGGTCGCTGCAGGTGCTTGGGTTTATCGATCAGGTGTTCTTCTATTGGCCGAGCAAAGTGGTCCCAAGCATAGCCATGTAATGAACGAAGCCATGTTAACTTGGCTATCCCAAGCATAGACATTCTCATCCGGAATCATATCCTTCCAATCCATAGGGGGCAATTGCTTCGTGCTAAAACCAAGGGCGACACGAACTGTTACTGAGTGGTGCCAACCCCTTCTCGCTGGTGGTAAAAGAGGCATGCACTCACTGCGCAGGATCTCCAGTGCTATTGTAGCAAACTCTGATAATCCCCCTAGGTTCAAGTGGCAAGGGTGCTGGGATGAAAATTGTTGAGCTAACAGGGTTTCTTAGAGGGAAATATGCTGCTCCTTCTTGGAGATGTTGTCTTCTTGGAGAAGTGAGATCTGAAGGTGCAGATCGAGGATCGTCATCGGCAGAGACTACTACACAGTTGGTAGGGGGCGAAAGCATAGTACAACATACTTGTGGGGGTTGGCTTGTCTTCCTCATATGTGGGGGTAACCGCCTCATATGACTAGTCTGGATGTTGATGGTTTTGGTCAGGTAATTGTCGCTGTGGTTGTATTTGCTGTAAGATTCCATCGTTTCAAGAACTTGAGGAGACTACTGTCTATCCTAAGAACTTCACAGATTTGGTTGTGAATCTAAGGTGGCCCTTCGCAGTTTAGTAGCAATGGCTCCCCGGTCTAATTTCATAATACGATAGACTCTCCGTGTTCTGCTACATCATAATTCTTATTGCCTTCTTAATAGCTTATATCTATAGTATTACCCTGTTCAGAATTAGCAATGTTGCAAACCAGCATATACAGCTCGATGGCTGACTTCGTCTACACGGTGATCGAAGCCATGGAGTATATTTTGTCCTCAGTTATGCTCCTTGGGTGTGTCTGAAAATTAGGACTCATTTACGAAGAGAAAACCTGACAAAACACGGGCAGGTTGACCCCTACCGTTTTGCCTTTTTAAGTTGATATTGGACCTGGAAACATGGAAAGAAATTTAATTGAAATCGCTCTTACAGATTTTTCGGGAAATTGATCCGAATTTTACCATTTTTTGAATCTTAAGAGGTTCTCTAGGAAAAATATAACAAGTTTGAAGGGGAATGTTCGAGATTCGTTTTTCTATAACATATCAGTGCTTTGTCTTAAAATAATAGTTTAATCATGCTCTATCAGAAAATATATACATATAAGCGATTTGGGTTGAAGATTTTACGACAATTGGTGGCCGAAAAGTGGACCCATGATTTATTACTTGCCGAACGGAAGAATCTCTGAAGTGCAACCTTAATGGAAAAGTGCAGTCTATGCATTATCTCAATGTAGACTTCATTACGGAGCGGAGTTGTGTCATTACGATAGATTGTTTAATTCTGACTGCCTATAGTTGCATCGGAAGCGCTATTTTCGGAGTCAGCTGGAAAGAACACCAGGAGTTCGATTAATAGAATCCGCAGTGTGGCCATTGTTATAAAACTGACGGTATTGTATTCTCTGTTCCATACAGGAGTTATCTCCCCCTGGAATGATATTTCGGTAGCTATTATGACACACTCAGGTCTTATCGCAATTATATGAATTTGCCAGAACTATTTTCTTTACAACTAAACCAATTTGCAGTCCAAAATGGATGGAAGTGGTGTATATTATCGAGGTTTTATGAATTATTTCGCAAGTCTCGGAAGCATTTCCCATGTTTCTAGGAGAAAATTTAGTGCAAAATTACCGGTAATTTGTCTTGGTTACATCTCTTGTTTGTATTCGCCGCTTTTCTGTTATAATTGGAAAGCGGAAAAGCAAATACGGCCTTCATATTGCCGAATGGATGTACATTATTAAGAGCAAATGGGATAATTGTATGTTTTGTTCTCGAAAATCCTGGTAGAATTGGCAAAAGTGATCAAAACAAAGATGGGGTAGGGGGAAAATTATCGGTCGGATATCCAACAATGATACGTATAATTTGCAAGCGTTGTATACCGGCATACTCGCAAATACTCCCAGATTACGATAAATGTGAATAATTAATTTCTCAAAAAACACCCTGCCCATTAAGGAGGCCCTCCACAGTTTCGTAGCAATGGCCTCGGCCTAATTTCATAATACGATAGACTGTCCGTGTTCTGCTACACCATAATTCTTTTTGACATTTTAATAGCTTATATCTCTAATACCATCCTGTTCAGAATTATCAACGCTGCAAGCTAGCCTACACAGATCGATGGCTGGCTTCGTCTACACCGTCGGTGATCGGGGCCATGGAGTAAATGTTGTCCTGCCTCAGTTATACCCCCTGGGTGTGCCTAAAAATGAGGACTCATTTACGGAGAGAAAATATGACAAACAGGCAGGTTGACCCCCTACATTTGTCGCCTTTTAAGTTGATATTGAACCTGGGAACATGGGAAAGAAATTTAATTGAAATCGTTCTCACAGATTTTTCTGGAAATTGAGCCAAATTTTACCATTTTTCGGCATTTTAAGGGGAATGTTCGAGATTCATTTTCCTATAACATGTCAGTGCTTTGTCTTAAAATAATAGTTTAATCATGCTCTTTCAGAAAATATATACCTATAAGTGATTTGGGTGGAAGATTTATGACAATTGGTGGCCGAAAAGTGGACCCATGGTCTAATACTTGCCGAACGGAAGAATCTCTGGAGTGCCCCCCAAACGTTGGTAGATGGTTTATCTTCACCAAAACCGCTGGGAGGCTCTGGCACACTAGTCTGGTTAAAACCCGCCATTTTCCTGATCAGAAATTCCATGCTTCGGTGGTCAAAACCCACAGATGCCGAATGGTTGCCTGGTACCGCAGTGATGGTTTTGAAAAAAGATCAGCGAAGGTTCTAGGTGTCATCTGTAAGTTGATCAAATCCAGCACTACGGCAGATCGACTTGGTGTGTACTCAGGCCGAGGTGGAGACCTGAAAGATGGGATGTCATCTAACACAATTGCATCCTCATTGAAAGGTAACCGATGTTTTGTTGGCCCAGGGTGTTTCTCTTCCAGCCTTGGTCTCACTTGTCTTTGGATCTGGACGATTGGCTGGTCTTTAGCCACATCCCCAAGAGCTGGCGCGCTTGGTACGTTTCTGTATTACTCCAGAATGGGCTTCCATCCAGTCGGCGATGGTCGTCCGGAGTCAAGGAGAGCCAAAAGTCATTTTTATTGAACCAAATTTCCTACCAGATTTTGGAAATCACGCTGCGGTGTGTCTTGGCCACGTGAGATCACACATCCTGCCATATGCCCTCTCCACCTTACAGAAAGGGACAAACGAGTGACAGCCGTCTATGGGGAGCTGACATCATCAATCCTACCTACGTAAAACAACATAGGGACCTTCCCACTTGCAGGTAAGTTTGTTGCAGACACCAGGTTTTCGTGCTGGTACATACAGCCCTGTATGCCAAGAGTACCTGTGGAAGAAATTCATTCAAGGACATTTCTGCGACTGTCCTGTTAAATCGCTCTGCATTCCCAATGACTTGGGGGAGATACCCGGTCGTCCTTGCCTTGTCAATCTGTAGCAGATTGCAGACTTTTTTTCTTTTTTTTTAAAAATATTTTTATTCATTTTTGTTGCCACATATGTACAAAAAAAAATCATATTTACATCTACATTCACATAACATTACATACATAAACGCATACTTCTTTCCATATATATACACAGACATTCATTGAATACATAGACGCACACAAATCCCTATGACCTAGAAAAGGCACATTCGCTAATTCAAATATATTCCACTACTGCTGCATATTATTAAACGAGAGATCCTGAAGGATCTTGGCGCCCACCATTATCCGATAATTGTAAGCTAATGACAAGAGGATCTTTTTGTCCATTGTTACTAAGAACAAACGAATGATTTGCAATTTTGTTTGCAGAATTTCGAATGGAAGCGAAGACAAATCTCTTTGAAACTTTCGCATGAGCTGTGAAACATACTTAAGATTTTATAATGAGGAACGAATGCTATTTCTGTTATGTTTACTGGGCTAGTTTGAGTTATCTCTTTTAAGATACCATGCTCGAAAATAGTAAGATGGTACAAAACTTAATTCTGAAGATATCCGGAATGTGCAGTAATGTTGAAACTTTAGTGTCTGAATCCTGATTATCTCTCTTGGATCGAAACACGCAGTAGTCTACAGTTGTCGAGATGTGAGGTTGTGTCACAAGAGTGACGTCCCTTCGTGTAGCCGACCCGTCGGCAGACGAAACAGTGGGGCAATTCACTTGCAATGGCATGGACTAAAGTAAACTGATTTAAAATTTGAAGAAATACATTTTATTTCGGAATCTTTTGAACTCCTTGATATAGAAGGTGAAGGTATGGATATTCTCTATATATTCAATAGAATATGCCCCACCGTTTGATCCGCCTACTCTTGTGATGCAACGTCACAACTCGGGAATACCGTTTTAATTTGAAGCGTAACTTGGATTTTCGAATCGGACCAAAAAATGTATCTTGCACAACTAGGCTACCAAATTTCAGAAAAAAATCTATGAAGTATTTCCTGAGAATTCACGATAACAATGTTTCAAGGTGAAATTCAAGATGGTCACCTGGTGGCCATATTGGATTTTCGAATCGGACCAAAAAGGTATCTTGTGCAATAGGACCACATGTATACCAAATTTGAGAAACATTCATGCAGTACTTCCTGAGAAACCACGATAATAAAGTTACATGGGGAAATCCAAAATGGCCACCTGGTGGGCATATGACATTTTCAAATCAGACCGAAAAAGGTATCTTGCACAACTAGTCCCCAAAGGGAACCTGTGTACCAAATTTGAGAAAGGTCCACGCAGTACTTCTGGAGAAATCACGATAAAGTTTCATGGGGAAATCCAAGATGGCCGCCTGGTGGCCATATTGGATTTTCGAATCGGACCAGAAAAGGTATCTTGCACAACTAGACACCAAGGACAACCAGTGTACCAAATTTTAGAAAGATCCATGCAGTAGTTCCTGAGAAATCGCAATAACAAAGTTTCATGGGGAAATCCAAGATGGCCGCCTGGTGGCCATATTGGATTTTGGAATCGGACCAGGAAAGGCATCTTGCACAAGCAGACCACAAGGGGAACCTGTGTACCAAATTTTACAAAGATCCATGCGGTAGTTCCTGAGAATTCACGATAACAAAATTTCACGGGGAAATTCAAAATGGCTGCTTGGTGGCCATATTGGATTTTCGAATCGGGCCAAAAAAGGTATCTTGCACAACTGGACCACAAAGGACCTGTGTAACAAATTTGAGAAAGATCCATGCAGTAATTCCTGAGAAATGACGATGAAGTTTCATAAGGAAATCTAAGATGGCCGCCTGGTGGCCATACTGGATTTTCGAATCGGACCAGAAAAGGTATCTGGCACAACTAGACCCCAAGGGGAACCTGTGTACCAAATTTGAGAAAGATCCATGAAGTACTTCCTGAGAAATCGCGATAACAATGTTTCATGGGGAAATTCAAGATGGTCGCCTTGTGGCCATATTGGATTTTGAATCGGACCAGAAAAGATATCTTGCACAACTAGACCCCAAGGGGAACCTGTGTACCAAATTTGAGAAAGATCCATTCTGTAGTTCCTGAGAAATCGCAATAACAAAGTTTCATGAGGAAATCCAAGATGGCTGCCTGGTGGCCATATTGGATTTTCGAATCGGACCAAAAAGGTATCTTGTGCAATAGGACCACATGTATACCAAATTTGAGAAACATTCATGCAGTACTTCCTGAGAAACCACGATAATAAAGTTACATGGGGAAATCCAAAATGGCCACCTGGTGGGCATATGACATTTTCAAATCAGACCGAAAAAGGTATCTTGCACAACTAGTCCCCAAAGGGAACCTGTGTACCAAATTTGAGAAAGGTCCACGCAGTACTTCTGGAGAAATCACGATAAAGTTTCATGGGGAAATCCAAGATGGCCGCCTGGTGGCCATATTGGATTTTCGAATCGGACCAGAAAAGGTATCTTGCACAACTAGACACCAAGGACAACCAGTGTACCAAATTTTAGAAAGATCCATGCAGTAGTTCCTGAGAAATCGCAATAACAAAGTTTCATGGGGAAATCCAAGATGGCCGCCTGGTGGCCATATTGGATTTTGGAATCGGACCAGGAAAGGCATCTTGCACAAGCAGACCACAAGGGGAACCTGTGTACCAAATTTTACAAAGATCCATGCGGTAGTTCCTGAGAATTCACGATAACAAAATTTCACGGGGAAATTCAAAATGGCTGCTTGGTCGTCATATTGGATTTTCGAATCGGGCCAAAAAAGGTATCTTGCACAACTGGACCACAAGGGACCTGTGTAACCAATTTGAGAAAGATCCATGCAGTAATTCCTGAGAAATGACGATGAAGTTTCATAAGGAAATCTAAGATGGCCGCCTGGTGGCCATACTGGATTTTCGAATCGGACCAGAAAAGGTATCTGGCACAACTAGACCCCAAGGGGAACCTGTGTACCAAATTTGAGAAAGATCCATGAAGTACTTCCTGAGAAATCGCGATAACAATGTTTCATGGGGAAATTCAAGATGATCGCCTTGTGGCCATATTGGATTTTGAATCGGACCAGAAAAGATATCTTGCACAACTAGACCCCAAGGGGAACCTGTGTACCAAATTTGAGAAGATCCATTCTGTAGTTCCTGAGAAATCGCAATAACAAAGTTTCATGAGGAAATCCAAGATGGCTGCCTGGTGGCCATATTGGATTTTCGAATCGGACCAAAAAGGTATCTTATGCAATAGGACCACATGTATACCAAATTTGAGAAACATTCATGCAGTACTTCCTGAGAAACCACGATAATAAAGTTACATGGGGAAATCCAAAATGGCCACCTGGTGGGCATATGACATTTTCAAATCAGACCGAAAAAGGTATCTTGTACAACTAGTCCCCAAAGGGAACCTGTGTACCAAATTTGAGAAAGGAACACGCAGTACTTCTGGAGAAATCACGATAAAGTTTCATGGGGAAATCCAAGATGGCCGCCTGGTGGCCATATTGGATTTTCGAATCGGACCAGAAAAGGTATCTTGCACAACTAGACACCAAGGACAACCAGTGTACCAAATTTTAGAAAGATCCATGCAGTAGTTCCTGAGAAATCGCAATAACAAAGTTTCATGGGGAAATCCAAGATGGCCGCCTGGTGGCATCGGACCAGGAAAGGCATCCTTTTGGAATCGGACCAGGAAAGGCATCTTGCACAAGCAGACCACAAGGGGAACCTGTGTACCAAATTTTACAAAGATCCATGCGGTAGTTCCTGAGAATTCACGATAACAAAATTTCACGGGGAAATTCAAAATGGCTGCTTGGTCGTCATATTGGATTTTCGAATCGGGCCAAAAAAGGTATCTTGCACAACTGGACCACAAGGGACCTGTGTAACCAATTTGAGAAAGATCCATGCAGTAATTCCTGAGAAATGACGATGAAGTTTCATAAGGAAATCTAAGATGGCCGCCTGGTGGCCATACTGGATTTTCGAATCGGACCAGAAAAGGTATCTGGCACAACTAGACCCCAAGGGGAACCTGTGTACCAAATTTGAGAAAGATCCATGAAGTACTTCCTGAGAAATCGCGATAACAATGTTTCATGGGGAAGTTCAAGATGGTCGCCTTGTGGCCATATTGGATTTTGAATCGGACCAGAAAAGATATCTTGCACAACTAGACCCCAAGGGGAACCTGTGTACCAAATTTGAGAAAGATCCATTCTGTAGTTCCTGAGAAATCGCAATAACAAAGTTTCATGAGGAAATCCAAGATGACTGCCTGGTGGCCATATTGGATTTTCGAATCGGACCAGAAAAGGTATCTTGCACAACTAGGTCCCAAGGGGAACCTGTGTACCAAATTTGTGAAAGATCCATGCAGTAGTTCCTGAGAAATCGCGATTACAAGGTTTCATGGGGAAATCCAAGATGGCTGCCTGGTGGCCATATTGGATTTTCGAATCGGACCAGAAAAGGTCTCTTGCACAACTAGACCCCAAGGGGAACATTGAGAAAGATCCATGAAATAGTTCCTGAAAAATCGCGATAACAAGTTTTCATGAGGAAATCCAAGATGGCTGCCTGGTGGCCATATTGGATTTTCGAATCGGACCAGAAAAGTTATCTTGCACAACTAGACTCCAAGGGGAACCTGTGTACCAAATTTGAGAAAGATCCATGCAGTAGTTCCTGAGAAATCGCGATAACAAGGTTTCATGGGGAAATCAAAGATGACTGCCTGGTGGCCATATTGGATTTTCGAATCGGACCAGAAAAGGTATCTTGCACGACTAGACCCCAAGGGGAACCTGTGTACCAAATTTGAGAAAGATCCATACAGTAGTTCCTGAGAAATCGCGATAACAAGGTTTCATGGGGAAATCCAAGATGGCCGCCTTGTGGCCATATTAGATTTTCGAATCGGACCAGAAAAGGTCTCTTGCACAACTAGACCCCAAGGGGAACCTGTGTACCAAATTTGAGAAAGATCCATTCTGTAGTTCCTGAGAAATCGCAATAACAAAGTTTCGTGAGGAAATCAAAGATGGCTGCCTGGTGGCCATATTGGATTTTCGAATCGGAACAGAAAAGGTATCTTGCACAACTAGACCCCAAGGGGAACCTGTGTGCCAAATTTGACAAAGATCCATGCAGTAGTTCCTGAAAATCGCGATAACAAGCTTTCATGGGGGAATCCAAGATGGCTGCCTGGTGGCCATATTGGATTTTCGAATTGGACCAGAAAAGGCATCTTGCACAACTAGACCCCAAGGGGAACCTGTGTACCAAATTTGAGAAAGATCCATGCAGTAGTTCCTGAGAAATCGCGATAACAAGATTTCATGGGGAAATCCAAGATGGCTGCCTGGTGGCCATATTGGAATTTCGAATCGGACCAGAAAAGGTATCTTGCACAGCTAGACCCCAAGGGGAACCTGTGTACCAAATTTGAGAAAGATCCATGTAGTAGTTCCTGAGAAATCGCGATAACAAGGTTTCATGGGGAAATCCAAGATGGCTGCCTGGTGGCCATATTGGATTTTCGAATCAGACCAGCAAAGATATCTTGCACAACTAGATCCCAAGAGGAACCTGTGTACCAAATTTGAGAAAGATCCATGCAGTAGTTCCTGAGAAATCGCGATAACAAGGTTTCATGGGGAAATCCAAGATGGCCGCCTTGTGGCCATATTGGATTTCGAATCGGACCAGAAAAAGTATCTTGCACAACTAGACCCCATGGAGAACCTGTGTACCAAATTTGAGAAAGATCCATACAGTAGTTCCTGAGAAATCGCGATAACAAGAAATTGTTTACGGACGGACGACGGACGACGGACCACGGACAAAAATTGATTTGAACAGCCCACGATCTGGTGATGGTGGGCTAAAAAGTGGTGAAACAATATCCATTTTTCATTGAATTTTTCTATTCTGCTCTCCAAAGTCGTAGCATATTTTTCCGTCTTGTAATGATGGTTAAGAAAACGCAATAGTGCTATGACATTTAAATGAGATTTTCTCATTTTTTTTGTATATATATAATATTTTGTTAAAAGCATCAGTATATTCATTACTTTTTGCCCCCTTCCCCAGCATAATACTATTTTCTCTGTAGTTATTCTGCCTCTTAACTTTGCTACTTCTTTACACCATATTTCCATCTCCGTCCACAGCTTGGCGACCATTTCACATTCTATAAACAAGTGTTCTATTGTTTCTCTCGTTTTCACACAGAAATCACAAAGATCGTTTTCATTTTTACCGATTTTGTGCAAAAAGGAGTTAGTATACGGTGCAGGAATCTGAATTGTAAGTCCTTTAGTTTAGTAGAAAATGTGCACCGTATGGTACTTGTGTATGCATCTTTCCAAATTACTTTTCCGTCTTTTTTGAATAGTTTTCCCATTTGGCACAAGCTGTGGCGGCGATATAATTTGCGTTATTTAAAATATCATAGTAGCTCCTACATCCCTTCACTTGCCTTACTAATAACTCTAAATATTGGGTGATACGGGGATGACTTGGGTTGACTTGAGAATAATTCACTGCCAGGTCACTTATCCATAGTTGCGGTATAGATTTAATTAACCTGTTGTAATCTAAGAATGTCCCTTTAATTCCATATATTAGTTTCAATTCATTAAAGTTCATTATTTTACCTTCTCCATTAATGAGGTCTCTTACATTTTTTATTCCAAGTTTGTACCAGCTTTTTATGAATAAATTAGAATTTCGAAAATGACTATTAAACCATATCGGTTCATTATATATATATGTACCGTACATTTGACTTTCATTGAAGTTTGTACGCAGTACCATGCCTCGAATGTATCTTTCCAAAAAGGATTTTCAATATTACGTATTATTACTTTCATATACTCTGACCCTACGTTACATATTTTATCAAGGTATTCAGCCACCATGTTAATTAATTTTCCTATCCACGATGTCTTCAATGACTGAACAAAATGCTTCAAATTGGTCATTCTCAACCCCCCGTATTTATGGTCTTGTGTTAATATAACCCTCTTTATCCTATCAGCTCCCCCGTTCCAAATGAATTTAAAGAGAATGTTATTTAATTCTTTTATATCATCGTCAGGCAAGGAAGAAATGTACGAGCTTTGACAAGGCTAGGGACTTTACAATCGTTATTTTCCCAAATAAAGTCAAATTTCTGAGCTTCCATCTGGATAATTCTTGTTTCAGAATGTTGAGTTTCGATAAATAATTTATCTTCCAAATATCATGAAAATCAGTGAAACTCAGTTTTATCCCCAACACCGTAATTTCATTTACACAAGCTAGCTTAATATCGTGGCATAATTTTGCTTCCAGACTATTCAAAGATCCAATCCACATTGCATTTGCTTTCTCCACATTTATTTTTAAACCAGAATATTTATAAAATTTGTCCAAACATTTTATGGCTTTAAGAGATTCTTCTGACCCGTCAAGGATTAGTTGGGTGTCGTCGGCATATTGGCAAATTTTGTATTCTGTATTATTTATGACAATTCCTTTAATGTTTCCATTATCCCTAATATTTTTGCCCAAAACCTCTGCGCACAACAGAAATAAATAGGGAGATATCGGGTCCCCCTGTCTACATCCCCTCGTTATATCAAAAAAAGATGAAAGGTGTCCGTTTTGAACTATGCAACTCTGTATGTTTGTATAAAACAGCTTTAACCAGTTTTGAAAAGACTCGCCAAAATTAAAAGCTTTGATGGTTTCGTGTATAAAATCCCAAGATATGGAATCGAAAGCCTTTTCAAAATCGATTGATAGTAACAATCCTGGTATCTCCCTGTTTTTAGTTTCAAACAATACGTCGTACAGGAGTCTAATATTTTCCCCTATTGATCTGCCTGGGATGAACCCCTTCTGATCTTCACTAATAAGTTTGCTTAGGTTGTTTTTTAATCAGATTGCAGACTTCCCTGAATAGTTCTGATTCAAAGTTCGTACCCAGGTCAGAATAAACCTGTAATGGAAAAACCAAAGCGACAGATGTACTCATTGACCATAGCCCTAGCAACAGTCTTGGCCTCTTGACCAGGAAGAGGAACTCATTTTACTGTTGTACTTTCTCACTGTCGCTTAACCCCGGTGTTTGTAAGATCTGACGCATCTCTTCATCGCGGGTGTTTATCGTCTTCACCGTAGGTGGGATGGGATACGGCGATTGGAGGTTTTGAAGGAGCCGAGGTTCGACGAGGACCATTTTTTTCGTGTGGCCGAAGAGTCCGCCCAATACTGGACCCAACACGGAAGCGGCCAACGGGGCTAAAATGGCCCTGAGAAAGCCGCCTTTCTGTAAAACCTTTTTCTTTTGTGTTTGAGAGACTCGCTTCTGGACTAGGGTTCGGAGACCTGTCTTATGCGGTACGTCAGTGGTACGTTGCCTTCTAACAGGTTGTACTCGATTTCGCACAGACAGCGTACAAGGTCAGGGTCCGCATCGCGTACAATGGTTCGGACCTACTCGGGTGGTGTCGTTTTCAATGCACGAAGCGTCGGGGCGTGCTTCCGTACTCGCGCAGACATCATGTACACCTAATGCTAGAACCCACAACCCTGCCCTTTTTATCCTTTTGCGGGCTACCTGCTGAATATTCTTTCACTTCAGAGACAAAGTCAACCATGATGTTGTATTAATTCTTTTATCGTCCCCAACATCAAACACACACTCCAGCTGGGGGAACCACTGTGGGTGTGTTTACATTATTTTTGCATGTACACGTGGTGGGTCTCTCCGGGAAAGATACCGGTCTGTAGTCGAAGGTGATCGGGGTAGCTTGCTTCAGGTCGAAGAGCATATACCCGTGCTGAGGGGTTGTCGCATCTTTAAAGGCTTCCAACGCAAACGGAAACGGCGTACATCTGTTCATCTGTCTCGCCAGGTGCAGCAGTTGAGCGGTATCTCTCGGGTTTTTGAAGACCATCAGGTAGTGGGCATTTAAGCTGATGTTCCGATGTTCTTCGTTTTTACTGAACAGATTCTGCACAATGTAGATGATGCTGAGACGTCTATGATGACTGCCTTTGGTAAAGAGTTGGGTGACCCGCGCATCCGTCTTCGCCATTAGATCATCCAGAACCACCAAGGTGTTCGACTCTAAATCGGTCAGGTTGGGTAGCCCTTCCACGAACGTGATATGGGGCGTCACTCCATACCGTGCCTGCCATTCTCTGTAATACCACACGACTCGGCAATGGGTGGAGTAATCATGCTGTCGGCGTGTTCAAGTAGCTTCCTGACGAAGTGTGTTTTGCCGGGATCCGTTGGTCCTGCGATGACGCAAGTGAAGGAATGTTGCCACCGGGGGTCCATGGTTGGAGGTGTATTCGCTGTCGTGGTAATCTGCTCTTGTAAATTTGGTACGAGTGAACTGGGTTGGTGGGTACAACAACAACGTCGGTCGCCGTTGTCGATGGGCGTTCACTGTGAGTGATTAAATCCGGTGGGTTTTCAGATGTAGTGGGTGTACTTGGTGTAGAGCTCGATATGAATTGTACGCGGGGTGTGGTGGTGGTGATGACTGGACTCGTTTCGATTACGGGGTTGACTGGTGTAGAGAAGGTCTGTAGGCTGGTTTGACTGCCACTCACAGCTGGTGTTCTAGGTCGGTTAAGTAGAGTGCTGAGATAGGCTACGTCGTAAAACACCCCCCCCCCCCGTACAACACACCCAGCAGGGTTAGCAATGTCACCACAAAGCCCACTTGCGCTTTGCGCGTTTTGGGAGACGCTGTCTTCAGAAGCAGCTGCTGTTTGTCCATAGTACCGTGTTCATGGTCGAACGTGGAATGAAGGATGACGGTAGTGTTGTCTGGCTTTATAGTCGTTTCACCTGGTTGGCCGCGACCCAGGAATCGAAGGAACTGGGTGCGGCCTTTGAATGTCCTGTTGAACCTTTCCACAACGGAAGCCTTGGTCTCGTTGTACGTATGGAAGAGGAAAACATTATGGGCTTTCAGAAACTGCTGGAACGGTCTGTTGAAGAATTCCGTGCCTTCGTCAGTTTGTAAATACAAGGGTTTGCGCCCGGTTTTGAACATGTCCTTGAACGCTGCTATGAGATTCGCCCCCGTTTTCGTCCGGATGGGAATCACCCACGCATACTTCGACAGGATATCGATGCACGTCAAGATATACCGATTCCATCGTTGTGTTTGGCAAAGGCGCTCATATCGACCAAATCCGCTTCCCGCTGGGCATCTATTCTACCCACGATGACCCGGTTCCGTGGAAAATGGCGACGGGCAGCTCGATGTAAGGTATAGGTGTCTTGTTTTTTAACCAATCTCGGACTTGGGCACGTTGTATCCCCTGGGGTTTGACCGCTCGATAGAGAGCCGACAATGCACTATACGCAGCCGGACTGTCGGGACTGAAGGATCAGTTATCCAGCACCTTCTCCCAGCTCTTCATGGTAACAAACGTTTATTTATAACGGGTATAACTTGGGCCGGGTTCGGAGTTTCTTTCTGATTTTTTTCTTTGGCTTCTACATCGTCCATGGCAACCGAACAGTCCAACTCGTCTGATGGCCGCTCTTTCTCCGTAAGCACTTGATCCACATCTGCCACGGCATCTTCCAATGCAGACCATAGAACTGGGTGAAGGGTAAAATGCACAGTACCCTCATCTAGCAAGTGGATGAGGTCGCCGTCCAGCTCACCAGACAATACCCGTTTGAATTTGGTCCAGCCCTCCCAGGACAGACGAATGTTAGCCGGGCACGGCTGTGTAGGTTCCGCATCACAGATGTCTCCCACCTCCTTCATGATATCGAGCTTATCCGCATAGACGTGCACGAAAACCTCGGAGGTCAAGCTGAGAAACGTCCGTATTATATCCTCCGTCATGGTCAGTACGTGAATGGTACAAGATTTGACTATCTCGTATATATAGGGGGAAAAAGTTTATGACGTGAGATCAAAGGATCGGGTGGTCATGTCACTGGCCTGACTGAGCCTATCCGGGTAATCTATGACGTCGTCGTCGTTCTTCGACGGTGGACTACCGTGCTTATCCAGAACATCTCTGTAGGTCACGGAGGTGAGAACCGGATACTCCCCCTCGTCTTCCTCCTTGTCGCGGTTGATGATTTGCTCATTGGGTTATGCCGCCGCTTCACTCAGGGCACGAGCCCAGCCCAACTGAACAGCTGACCGCTCGTCCGGTGGAAATAGCTGGTCTACAATAGGCATCACTTTCTCGAAGGTTGTCCACAGATCGGGGTCTAGGGTGAAGCCTCGCGTAGGGTCCTGGTGACGGCCCAGGCGTGAGGAGAAGGGTCCACGGTGTACGTAGATGGCATTGTCTATGTGGATGAGGTTCCCATCTATTTCACCGCTCAACACCCATTTAAATTTGGTCCAGCCGTCACGGTGTAGCGTAACCGTATTCGATACGGTCTCAGCGCGCGCCCAGCAAACATCTCTACGATCTTCAACGATGATGACTTTATCCTCATAGACATGTAACCCCCACCTGTGGTGTAAGGGGAAGGATGGCTCGTAGGACTGGTGACATGGTTGACCCAATGACGAACGCTGAATGACGCACACTCTGACTGACCCTCGTATTTATGGTCAGGTACCACTGTCATTGCCACAGCGTCAGTGTCAATAGAGCAAAGACCATTGTGAGGCTAACGAGGAGCCGTCGCTGATTCCGGCGTGAGCGCTCGTGGTCCATAGCCCGGGCATCAAGGATGGCAGTCATAGTCCAGTAGTGGTGGGTGATAGCACACCTCTCCATCGAGCCCACTCTGTCGTGGACCACTTCTGTGAACTCTTTCAGGATGTGGCGTCGACCCTCATTGTCCTCGCCATCTCCAGACATGGACCGAATCACTGCTCGGTAACCCGTGAGTGAATTAACCACGGTCGCATGCCGTAAAATGCGAGTCACATAGGGATGGGTCTCCGTCATGGCTCTGCAACAGTAGGAATGTGGGGTGTGGAATCCAGAGGGACGTGTTTTATAGACCTTGTCACACATGCGCGCCTATACGTTACAATACATATGAGGGAAATGGGAAGAGGTGCCGACATACTGACAGAGCCACATCACTTCACAGTATAGTCTTCCGGTTAACCTATTCTAAAGCATATACCAAGAATCTAACGATTCGTGATATGTGTTGTATCTCGGGTACGCTTTTATTGTACCTGTTCATGTGGCAACTTGGGTGATATCATCACACGGTCCCTAGCACCGGCATAAGCGGCATTAGATACAAATCTAGAGAGCTATGATGGAAATGCTCTGACAACTCGTATATTGGTAATTGGTGAGCTGTTTCGCTGTGACAACTCGTACACTGGGGATTGGTGAGCTGTATCGTCGTCAGATGAAAATGACGGCATTTAACACAAAATACTAGTCTGTAAGGTTCGATGTCGACCCAGCATCAACTTCCCACAAATGCAAACATATATCAAAGACCAAAAGGTCTGTATAGGGAGCGGGGCTCGGGGACAAAACGTCCACCAGCAAAATCTCGCCATATGCAGGTGAAAATTACAACGCATATAAGAGAAGTGGGAAGAGGTGCCGACATACTGACAGAGCCACATGACTTCACAGTACAGTCTTCCGGTTAACCTATTCTAAAGCATATACCAAGAATCTAACGATTCGTGATATGTGTTGTATCTCAGGTACGCTTTTATTGTACCTGTTCATGTGGCAACTTGGGTGATAGGCGGGGTCTACGGGTGTAGTCCGTGATAAGTACTATTCTGATCGGTTAGTCCAAAAAGGGAGCAACAACAACAACAACCGCAACAACAGCAAAGATTACAGGCCAATCCTTTTATTAGCCCCACATCCACGCTATGGGTGTGTTTACAATTCACTTATGCTATTGTCCGTGTATTCAAAAGTTCATTGTGCTGATCTCAGACTGCTCTTGTCCAATCAGAAGCCGACCCTCACAATAAGTATAAGTCATGTTGAGGACCCGGATGTACACGTACTCGGCCCCATACTATAATGCTATGGCGTGACCTCCTTTTCTGGTCTTGCTCGCGGAGTCCAAGCCGGGCCGGGGAAAACCCAGTCCGCACATGGGTGCTGCCAGGCCGGGGAAATCCAGGATGTTGAAGAGGTCCCCTCTCCAAGGTCACGCCCGATCGAGTCACACCGGAAGTCACGTCACAAATGACGTCATTACGGAAGTGATGCATCATGGGATAGAGTGCACTCAGAGATCAAAGGTCAATAAGGCTCTATCCGTGTTTTATATACTAGAAAAATTTCACCGCTTAACTTCGAAACCCCTCCCATCGTGTTCTACGTGGTGAGACGAAAAAAAAACAAGACCAAACAAGCCATACCGCAATGAACATGTGTGAATTGCCCAGGGTGCACTCCACACTAGGCCACGGTTTCGCACAAATGGCCCCTCCCTAATTTTATAATAAGGAAGGACGCCCGATTTTGACAGCATGGTAATTCTTCTTACCTTTCTACTAGCTGATATCTATAGTATCACCCTGCTGCACGTAACCATTTCTCCAAACGAAGATATAACAATTGCTTGTTGATCGCACCCACTCGCCACTACAGAGTTAATCGTGTCCGGAATTGAATATCTGGCGGGTCAAAATCCGCACTTTTTCGGGAAGCGAAAATGATGATTCCTTTATGGCGATAAAATTTTACAAAAAACGAGTAGGTCGACCCCCTGTTTTTTTCGCCATTTTAAATTGTTCTTTGGACGGGAAACACTTTAACATACATAAAAAGAAAATCATTTCATACGTTTTCTCTGGGTTGCGGGTAGAATTTGACACATTTTCATATATTTTATGGAGTTTTCCAGAAAAGTTGAAGAAGGTTTAAGGAGGATTGTACGTATTTTCTATTCAATTTCAATAGCTCACAAGTCTTCTGAAATAATGGCACGGGTGTGCCCATTTAGAAAATATATACTTTTACAGGGTTTTTGTTAAAGATTTTACATCAATTTGTGGCCGAAGATTCGAACCCATGCCTGTTTTTAGCCGCACATCATTTAGGTGTGGAATGCACCCTTAATGTAGGATCCATTGCGCGGTTATAATACACGAGTAGGCCAAATATTGTATGTCCTCCTACACTACACTCGACAAAAGCGCTTATTCGGACCTTGTAATGACTTGATATGGAACAGGATCGTAATGATCGTTTATCTTAGTCAGAAATGTTTCGATTTTATGCATACTACATGGTATGATAGCATTGGCCTTGCATATATGCTATTTAGACCTATACAGAATTACCTCCCCTTGGTTAGGCATGTATGTTACGATTAGTGACCTGTATGTCCTATTATTGTCAATGTGAATGTCACAGTGATTAATTTTCAATACGGATCACACCAACACCCTGATCTAAAGTGAATGAGAGCGTATTATTCTGGTTTTGTCCCTTTTATCTCGAAGTTTGTACTCCCACCCCCCAATCTTTTGGAAAAGTTGGAATGAAAAATTATTGACAATTTGGCTCGAATTTCAGCTATTTTTGCGTTTATTTTGCTCCTGATGCCTCATTCGAAAGCTGGTCACCACTCCCGGTCTTTGTTAATGGGTCTGATTGTCACGGTCAATGCATAATGCTATGATATTCTTATTGAGCTTGTAAACTCGTGATTTTTCAGCAAAAGTCGCAAAACCAAAGATGGGGTAGGGGGAAAGTGATTGACGGAATATCCGATAAAACTGCATACTACAAGCAAGTGTCGCATACCAAGAAACTCGCAAACACTCCCAGATTGTCATAGCCTTGAGAACAGAAATTCTGAGAAAACACCCTAGCCTTAAGGGTGCACTCCACACTAGGCCACGGTTTCGCACAAATGGCCCCTCCCTAATTTTATAATAAGGAAGGACGCCCGATTTTGACAGCATGGTAATTCTTCTTACCTTTCTACTAGCTGATATCTATAGTATCACCCTGCTGCACGTAACCATTTCTCCAAACGAAGATATAACAATTGCTTGTTGATCGCACCCACTCGCCACTACAGAGTTAATCGTGTCCGGAATTGAATATCTGGCGGGTCAAAATCCGCACTTTTTCGGGAAGCGAAAATGATGATTCCTTTATGGCGATAAAATTTTACAAAAAACGAGTAGGTCGACCCCCTGTTTTTTTCGCCATTTTAAATTGTTCTTTGGACGGGAAACACTTTAACATACATAAAAAGAAAATCATTTCATACGTTTTCTCTGGGTTGCGGGTAGAATTTGACACATTTTCATATATTTTATGGAGTTTTCCAGAAAAGTTGAAGAAGGTTTAAGGAGGATTGTACGTATTTTCTATTCAATTTCAATAGCTCACAAGTCTTCTGAAATAATGGCACGGGTGTGCCCATTTAGAAAATATATACTTTTACAGGGTTTTTGTTAAAGATTTTACATCAATTTGTGGCCGAAGATTCGAACCCATGCCTGTTTTTAGCCGCACATCATTTAGGTGTGGAATGCACCCCCAGTATGGACCTATCCCCCTGAGCCTGTATCGGCCTATGGGCCTATCCAGGCCTCCGTGAACTTTTCGGAAAATTTCACCGCTTAGCTTCGAGACCCCTCCCATCGTGTCCTATGTGGTGAGACGAGAAAAACAAGACCAAACAACCCAAACCGCAATGAACATGTGTGAATTGCCCAGTATGGACCTAGCCCCCTGAGCCAGTATGGGCCTATGGGCCTATCCAGACCTCCGTGAACTTTTCGAAAAATTTCACCGCTTAACTTCGAGACCCCTCCCATTGTGTTCTACAGCCCGAGACGAGAAAAACAAGACCAAACAACCCATACCGCAATGAACATGTGTGCATTTTCCAGTGTGGACCTATCCCCCTGAGCCAGTATGGGCCTATGGGCCTATCCAGACCTCCGTGAACTTTTCGAAGATTTCACCGCTTAGCTCCGAGACCCTTCCCATCGTGTTTCGTGGTGAGACGTGAAAAGCAAGACCAAACAAGCCATAGTAAGGCATTTTCCCGTATAGACGCAAATGTGCGAATCATATTGTAGAGGTAAAGTCCGTTTTCCGCTTTTTATTTTTTCGGGGATAAATCCTCATTTTACATGCACCTACCCATGACTTGATAGGCAGGCCCCGATAAGCCCGGAGACCGATAATAGCCCTTTTGGACATGGTTGATAGAGGTTTTCCAGTATTGTAGGGGTAAAGTCCGTGTTTCGCTTCTTATATTTTCGGGGACAAATCCTCAATTTAGATGCACCAACCCATGCCCTGATGGGCAGGCCCGATAAGCCCGGGGACCGATATTAGCCCTTTCGGATAGGGTTGATAGGAGTTTTTCCCTATTTTAGGGATAAAGTCCGTGTTCCGCTTTTTATATTCTCGGGGACAAATCCCCAATTTACATGCAACTACCCATGACTTGATCGCCCTGGAGGAGCGCTTCACTTTGACACCTCACTCGACCCAATCGGTCCATTAGGGGCCCCTAGAGCTCCTGAAGATTGCCGAACATTGCAGATGATTCTCACGAAAACCCGCGTATTTGAGACTACTTTCTGTCCATGGAGGCTTCTCCCCACGACCGCATCACCGCCAGACAGCATCACCGCGGAGGAATATATCCCCCTAAGGTCACGTGACCGGAATTGACGTCATGGACGTCACACTTGCGCAGAACATACCCGCGCAACCCAGAACAAGTCAGTGCATGCATTCCATGATCACGTGATCGCCACATGACCTTTAACTGGTGGCGCCTCCTGTCGGAAGTATGTCAAGATTACCTGTAATGCTGTATGTATACATCCGGATGAAAAAGTCTCCGGCTGTAAAAACCAGATAAAAGGACCCGGATGTAAGGACAAACAGACGCCAGCAGACACGGACCCGGATGTAAAGATGGAAAAAAACGATCAGTACATGCATTCCTATCATTCAATCCAGATGATCCGGATGTACAAACCCCGAGGACCCAATATAGGTCAACCATTTTACCCAGGTCACGCCCGATTCACGCATACCGGAAGTGACTTCATACATGACGTCACACTTGCACAGAACACCTACGCACACAGCCCACTTCTATTTTTTTCTGCGCATGCGCAGTGACGAGCCATTTACTTTAAATACTGTCTACATACTACTTTTGTTCTTCTGTGATTAGCAAAGCTCTTTTCAATGCATTACAGCTAACGATTCAGTATAAATACTAAAAATCTATCTTCAATAAATTTTGGAAGCGCCGGCCCGTTCGATTCAATGCACTCCGATCTGGACCGTGACATATCTTGAAACGAATTGGGCCAAACTGTCCACAGTGATACCATTATCACTACTGGTATTCGCTGCCGTTGACCTTGAACCAGACCTTGTGATTTGTTTGTCTATATGAACCGCGCCAGTTAAAAAAAAACCTTATTTTAGAAATTTGCTCACCCCAACGGCAAGATAATTTTCATCTATACCATGATTTTCTATGACCATTGTGAGTATCAACCAGGATGAATGTAGAGTTCTAAAGTGGTGCAGATTTTTTTTATTTCTGCCGAAATAACACCCTACAAATATTCGTTTTGTTCCACCGAAAAGGAGGTAGGTGACATTAAACAACACAGTCAATCTTATTTATATGCCAATCGGTCTGAGCTATAGTACATATTACTCATCAATAATGGCTGAGTTATATAATGTCAGAATTTATTTTGTAATCCAATCGGGTGGCGTCACGTAGGGACCATATCCAAATGTCAACTGAAAAAAATACTCCCTTCCGAAAGAGGGAGTATATGTATTTGAATTGCTATATATCTCTTAAGACTGGTCCCATCTATCTAAACATCATTATTTATTGTTCAGCGCTACGTAGCGCAGTGTTTTAATACGTAAGGTCGTAAGTAGTATATATAACGGATTTCAAGCCTTTTTTCCAGGGAGGTAACTCTTGGTTCCTTTTTTCCGCCAGGGGGCGCCACCAGTCCCGTATGACGTCACTTCCGGTCTGGATGAATGGAGCGTGACCTGTGAACATGATAGGATATGCATTGACCTGTCTGTGGGGTTTTTCCACAATGTCGTTCACCTCCGTGTGTCTTCGGGCACCTCCGTGTATCTTCGGTCACCTCCGTGACATCTTCGGTGATCTCCGTGACATCTTCGGATTTATACAATATACAGGCCTGTATGGGGTATGGGGATGGTCATTTTTGAACATGATAGGACATGTACTGACCTGTCTGTGGGGGTTTTCCCGCCAGAATTTCGCTCACGTTTGCTTGGGCTGGGGGTTGTCACGTGCCGAACACCTGGCTCCCCGAATTGCAACATTGTTGCACGTTCGCTACAATGTTCCGGCATCGTGAACACCTGGTCTGGTGCATATGTGTCTGCGTGAGTGAGTTCACGTGCCGAACACCTGGCTCCCCGAATTGCAACAATGTTGCACGTTCGCTACAATGTTGCGGCCACCGTGAAGACCTGGTCTGGCGTCTGCGTGAGTGAGCTCACGTGCCGAACACCAGGCTTGTCCAGGCTTGTTCTGGGTTGTACAGTTCTGCCATGCAGAGAACGGGTACTAGGAATGCATATTAAATCTATAGGCAAAGTGTATGGAAATAGACGTTTTGGGGTCTAGGTGGGCCACTAGTGGGTCGATGGAGTCGTATGAGGTATCAATGTGAAGCATTCGTGAAGGCGCATCCGAAGGGCTGGGTGTGGCGTTGAAATATTGTCATTCTGCGCATGCGCGGTAGGCAAAGGGTATGAAAATAGCCGTTTTGGGGTCTAGGTGGGCCACTAATGGACCGATGGGGTCGAGTGAGGTATCAATGTGAAGCCTATGTGAGGGGGCATCCCACTGGATGGATGTGGGGTCGGAATATCGTCATTCCGCGCATGCGCAATAGACAAAGGGTATGAAAATAGACGTTTTGGAATCTAGGTGAGCCACTAATGAGCCGATGGAGTTGAGTGAGGTATCAATGTGAAGCATATGTGAGGGGGCATCCGATTGGACTAGTGCCTCGGCCGTTGTCAACATTCTGCGCATGCGCAGACAGGGAATTCTGGGAAAGGGAATAGACATTTTAGGGTTTAGGTGAGCTCCTAATGATCCTATGGTGTCGTATGAGGTCTTATTTTGAAGCTGTCGTGAGGGAGCATCCGCCTGGGCTAGTGTGTCGTTCGTTGTCAATAGTCTGCGCATGCGCAGTCTGGCCGTAGTATAGAAATAGAGGGGTTTAGGTGGGCCACTATTGGGCCGATTGGATCGAGTGAGGTATCAATGTAAAGCATACGTGAGGGAGTATCCAACGGGCTGGGTGTGACGTGGAACTGACGTCATTCTGCGCATGCGCAGTAGAGAAAGTGTATGGAAATAGACGTTCTGGGGCCTAGGCGAGCCACTAATGGGCCGATGGAGTCGAGGTATCCATGTGAAGCATAGGTGAGGGAGCAACCGCCTGGAGTAGTGTCCCGGCCATTGTCCACATTCTGCGCATGCGCAGACAGGGAATTGTAGGAAACGGGTGTGGAAATAGAGGTTTTTGCGGTCTAGGTGGGCCACTAATGGTCCGATGGAGTCGAGTGAGGTATCAAAGTGAAGCATTCGTGAAGGGGCATCCAGTCATGGATGGGTGCAGGTAAAATTAGGGGTATGACGTCACTTCCGGTTTGGGTGAATGGGGCGTGACCTTGGAACATGATAGGACATGTACTGACCTGTCTGTGGGGGTTTTCCCGCCAGAATTTCGCTGACGACTGCGCCTGCATCCGGGTATGCATGAGGGTCTGTGTGAATGGGGTGTGACCTGGGAACATGATAGGAATGCATGTACTGACCTGTCTGTGGGGTTTTTGCCGGCCCGGCCCGGCCCGCCCCGGCCGCAGCGCGCGCGGCGCGGGTTATCCGGAAGTGCGCGGATGAACGTCGGGTCAAAAGGTCAAAGATCACATCCAGGTCAAAAGGTCAAATGTCTCCCTTTCGGCAAGGTTCGGCAACAATGTTGCGGCATCGATATACAGAGCTTGAACCCAAAAAGGGGATTGTAAATTAACCTGGGAAGGATGGGCAGTTCCATTTGCATCAATCAACGGTCGAGAAAAAGAGCCAATGAGCGATCGATAAAAGAACCAATGGACGGGTACTAGAATTTCGCTCACGTCTGCGCCTACATCCGGTTAATAGAATGCTTTCGCCTACGGCTGCGCCTACATCCGGGTTCTTGTACACCCGGGTAATGTTTTCTGGACATGGATGGATTGCCTTTGGCTCCATTCTAGGCCACTGATTGGCTAATAAGGTGTTCAAAGCCAGTTTCATGCATTATGCTCATATAGATTTGTTTTGTTTTTTATTCAACAATAACTAACAACAACAACGTGAGAACAACCACGTGACAACTGAAGCCTAGAACAGGGGGCTTGTACATTGAAAGAACTGAAGCCCAGAACAGGGGGCTTGTAAACTTAAGCCCAGAACAGGGGGCTTGTACATTGAAAGAAATTAAGCCCAGAACGGGGCTTGTACATTGGAATGATGGGCGGCCCAGTCATATACGAGTACATCGCGGTCCTCGGCCTTGTGGTACTCGTCAAACATCTGTACGATGGTAGATACGGTTCTGCCCCGGCATCGATGGTACAGGTAAAACAAGCAATATTGTCCGCACACGCTACTGGTCAGGCTTTGCAACGTTTCACTGTTTCAACACCACGTCTCTGTGCCTTGATCCATGAAGTCTGTTAAATCGGGATGGAGGGGTTGGCAGGCCGTACGGGTCAAAGTATTCGCCTTGCGCTTCTGTCAAGTACAAGGCCACCTAGTGTTCACCGGGCCGATACATCGGGTCCGTGTTGAGAACGTATGCAGCAGGATACATACGGTCTAATGGGAACACATCTCGGCCGAACACTCCTTGAAAGACTATACGTGTCCCTGGGTCATTCTCCAGCACGGTGGTTATCTGCTCTGTATCCATGTTAGGTGGAAATGTCACACAGGACGTTGCGCGCCTTGTCCACTTGAATGATGTTGTCAAACTCGGCGTAGCAGATCACAATGACGGTGGTCCCGAGGGCTCGTGCAAAGTGGATTTCCAACCGTAAATTGCCTTGCTTGGCCAGGGCCAGCTGATGGTCGTTCTCTAAGGTGGGGGTCAGATCGAAACAGAACAACGTGTATCCGTTCGCGTAGTCCTCCCGACTGATCACATTCCCTTCGTCCTGGTCGATTTGACCAGTGGCTGTAAACAGGCTCTGATAGGCTCGAATGAAATTCCTGCGCCCAAAGTTCGGTGTTAAGGCGACCTGTTGTCCATCCACATGCAGGGCCACAAAATTGATGCCGAAATGTTTAAATGTCAAACGAATTCTCTGGGTAGGCTCCGCTGAAACTGGTATTTTCCACACAGGCCAGGATCAATCGCTTGGGTAGTTCCCCCAGGAACAGGTTTTCTTTGTTGGCGCTCATATTTTCAGCAGGCACAGAGAACACTTTGGTTTGTACACGTCGGATAGGGTACTGGGCTGGTTTTGTTTCCAAGGCTTTGAGGTGTCCCAGTTGAACGGCTGGATTCGGTCTCACTTTTCGGACATACAGGACTGCGTTTTGGATAACAATCTTATAGTCAGCTGTATGCTCATCTACATTAGTGGCCATCAAGGCGAAGGTCGGAGGCGCCCGTATCAGTCGGAATTTGATGGGGATCTTGTTCAAGAGGTACCGGTCTTGCATGAAAATGTCAGCGTGTAGTCGACCCATGAGATCCACCGAGGCGCCGTTCGCAGTGAAAGCCTTCCGTTTGTTATATCCTTCATTGCTCAGCTGTGTCCTGGCAGAATAAAGCGGCTGTTGGTCGAGCCACTGATGAGTTTGTCGCTGAGAAAAATATCCACCTGTTGAAAGATCGAGTGCAGCCAGAGATTCGTCGGGCCCACCGTTGCAGCTTGGATGATTCTGGAGCCATCCCCATTGACGACCTTGGCTTTCACATACAAGTACGTATGGGCTAAATCCACATAGGCCGTATCCGCATTACTGATGTTGAAGTCGATGGGCCCTGTTTCGTTGATGCTGGAGAGCGGGAGATGCTCCACCCATAATCCTTGTTCGGCACTGGTCTGTGTAGGCGGCACGGTCCACAAATCAAATTCACTGTTGGTGGAGGGACAGGACTCTGCGTGGATTAAGGACATGTTTAAGAAAAGATATCCTGGGTCTTCGATGTGCGTCGTCGCTGGGTCGGTCGTCGACTGGTGCGTGGTCTCGGTGGTGCAGCTCTTTTATTCCCTACGGTGCGTTGTGCTTTGGCCACCAAGACGCCTCCCGCTTCTTTGGCCCGCCGTTTCAAGGCTTCTTTGGGTGCCGTACCCCCCAAGACATCACCGGCGACTTGCAGTCCACTGAGTAATGCCTGTTTGCCGATCGCTTTCACCCCACGCGTCACCAAGGGCAGGAACGTTTTGACGATGCTGCCGAGTATGTTCCCCAACCCATGTCCTCGTTGCATGCGTGCACCGCTAAAGACCGGAAAGGCACCGCCGGCCTGTTGGGCATAATAGTCCATATAGCTCCGTGCATCGCACTCGTAAGGTACTTTCATTATGCAAAGTGGGGAGCACGTGCTTGTCGAAAATGAAGTGTCCGCACCACTTTTCCTCGTTCGAATGCCACCGGTCGTCCCGTGTCATCTCTTATATCCACCGTGATAGTGTTGATGTCGGTTTGTCGTACGGGCAGGTAGAGCATGTGACTGAAACTGTGCGTGATTTGATCTCGATACGTCTTTTTAATGGGGACCACCCGTAACAGAGGTGTGTTGATATCGCCCACGATGTGGTTGTCCACCACGTCCGAGTAGACGTAGAGTCCGTACATACCCGACTTCATATCCATCGGGATGTGGCCATGGTCCTCGGATGGACCCGTGTAGGTCGGGTGAGCGAGACCCAGCATTTGCTGTAGGATAGGACTCAGTACGACACTCACGTTGGCGGTGAGAAGGATCTGTGCCTTGTCGTTGTGTGCGTTGTAATCCACGTGATTCTCGAAGGGAAAGGATTTGAAGGGTTTTGAAGTATTCCTGACCTCCCGTAGAGCCTTATAATGCAACAGCCTTGTCAGCCCCTGTATGAACTCCTTGGGGGTATCGTATTGGCCTTCGGGGAGGGTGAGTCGGGTGTTTTTGCCTTCGTAGGTCACCTCGTCCCACACTTCATTGGCTCGCACGTTGTATCACGAGTAAGGGTATTGGATATCCACGAGGCCACATTCCCATCGTCCAGGTAAATGCAACGGTTGCGGTAACTGGGTGACGTACGTGTTGTCAGGAAACACATCCAGCGAACTGTTACTGGGTAGGGTGAGGTAAAACATGGCGACTGAGCTGTCCTGCTGCTGCTGTTGGTTTTAATAGGTGTTCCAGGCCTTGGGCGGTTGTGTCCGGCGTCGTGTTCGTCGCGGTGACTTGCTACGTGTCACGGCTCTGGAGATGTGGGGTGTTCTGATCAAGGGTGGTTTTTAAAGGCCTGAAAAGAAGGTGCCCGTTGTGGTAGTGTTTTGGGGGGTGACTCCGGTTCCCATTCGGCTTCCCAAGAAGGTAGTGGGCCACTCAGCGATTGCTGGGTCCGCTGCATAAAGGCCCAGCGGTGGGGATTCTCCACCAATTCCTGTGGTACATGCATATCTTTCAAGCCTTGAGCGAAGACCTCCCATCCTCGAGGATCTGTGTGCGACCTGCGTTGACGCATCAGGTCATTCACTAAATCCGTCATGTGGGTCCCGGGGACCACCTGTTTCTGTACCAGGAGTTCGCCTTTATCATTCCAAGTCATGTTAGGATTCTGTTTCATCCGTTGTAATACCAGGCCAGCTTGTTTCTTGAACGATGCAGGTACATTCTTCAGCACTTCGTCTTCCACCCACTTTGGGGCTGTGGGTGGTACCCCTGGTAATGGCGGCTGTTGGAGCGGTGCTGAGGTCGGCGGTGTGTCGCGTGGTGGTGGTGGTGGTGGGGTAGAGACGGTTTTGTATTGGTCCATAAACGTCATGTACAATTGAAGCGTCTCATTGTACCGTTGTACTTTCTCACTGTCGCTTAACCCCGGTCTCTGTAAGATCTGTTGCATCTCTTCATCGAGGGTGTTTATGGTCTTCACCGTAGGTGGAACAGGGTAGGGCGATTGGAGGTTTTGAAGGAACCGTGGTTCGACGAGGACCATTTTCTTCGTATGGTTCATTGTCGCTCGAAGAGTCCACCCAATACTGGACCCAACACGGAAGCGGGCAACGGTGCTAAGATGGCCCCGAGAAAGCCGCCTTTCTGTAACACCTTTTTCTTTTGTGTTTGAGAGACTCGCTTCTGGACTAGGGTTCGAAGACCTGTCTTATGCTTGGCCAACTTGGTCTTCTGAGCCGGAGTCAGTGGAACGTTGCCTTTTAACAGGTTGTACCCGATCTCGCAGACAGCGTGCAAGGTCAGGGTCCGTACCGCGTACAATGGTTCGGACCAACTCGGGTGGGGTCGTCTTCAATACACGGAGCTTCGGAGCGTGCTTCCGTACTCGAGCAGACATCATGTACAACTAATGCTAGAAATCACAACTCTGCTCTTTTTATCTACGTCAGAGAACAGAGACAAAGTCAACCATGCTGTGGTATTAATTCTTTTTATTATCCCCATCATCAAACACACACTCCAGCTGGGGGAACCACTGTGGGTGTGTTTACATTATTTTTGCATGTACACGTGGTGGGTCTCTCCGGGAAAGATACCGGTCCGTAGGCGAAGGTGGTCGGGAGTGGCTTGCTTCAGGTCGAAGAGCATATACCCGTGCTGAGGGGTTGTCGCATCTTTGAATTACAAGCGTCTAGTCCGTCATTCATAATCCAGCCGTCGTCCATTAGAGAATATCCGCGTCTATAATCCGAAGACCTATTCCATTTCCATATAACAGTATTAGCACCAAATTCAAAAAGACAAAAGTATACATAAACATAGGCTTGTTTCCTGCAAGAGAGAAGCGGTCAACAGGCTGCCAACGCAAACGGTGTGCGACCGGGATACATCTGTCTCGCCAGGTGCAGCAGTTGAGTGGTATCTCTCGGGTTTTTGAAGACCACCAGGTAGTGGGCATTTAAGCTGATGTTCCTATGTTCTTTGTTTTTACTGAACAGATTCTGCACAATGTAGATGATGCTGAACCGTCGATGATGGCTGCCTTTGGTAAAGAGTTGGGTGACCCGCGCATCCGTCTCCGCCATGAGATCATCCAGAACCACCAAGGTGTCGGGTTCCACATCGGCCAGGTTGGGTAGGCCATCCACGAACGTGATGTGGGGCATTGCTGCATACGCTGCCTGCCATTCTCCGTAACACCACACCACTCGGGCAATGGGTGGGGTGATCATGCTGTCGGCGTGTTGAATGAGCTTCCTGACGAAGTGCGTTTTGCCGGAGCCCGTCGGTCCTGCGATGACGCATGTGAAGGGATGCTGCCACCGAGGGTCCATGGTTCGAGCTGTATGCGCTGTCGTGGTAACCCGCTCCTGTAAATTTGGTACGAGTGAACTGGGGTGGTGGTGGTGGGTACAACGTCGGTCGTCGTTGTCTGTTCACTGTGAGTGATGATGGTGGTGGGTATAACGTCGGTCGTCGTTGTCTGTTCACTGTGAGTGATTAAATCCGGTGGGTTTTCAGACGTAGTGGGTGTACTTGGTGTAGGTGGTGACTGTATACTCGGTGTGGAGCTCGATGTGGCTTGTACAGGGGGTTTGGTGGTGGTGATGACTGGGCTCGTTTCGATCACGGAGGTGACTGGTGCTATCTGTAGACTGGTTTCACTGCCACTCACAGCTGGAGTTCTAAGTTGGTTAAGTAGCGTGCTGACATAGGCTACGTCGTAAAACACACCTCCGTACAACACACTCAGCAGGGTTAGCAATATCACCACAAAGCCCACTTGCGCTTTGCGCGTTTTGGGAAGACGCTGTGTTCAGAGGCAGCTGCTGCTTGTCCATAGCACCGTGGTCGAACGTGGAATGAAGGATGACGGTAGTGGTGTCTGGCTTTATAGTCGTTTCACCTGGTTGGCCGCCATCCAGGAATTGAAGGAACTGGGCCAGCCAGTCAGCCATCGATGTACCGCCTTGTATTCTTATAGGTGAAATATTTATACATGCGGCCTTTGAATGTTCTGTTGAACCTTTCCACCACGGAAGCCCTGGTCTCGTTGTACGTATGGAAGAAAAACACCTTCTGGGCTTTCAGAAACTGTTGGAACGGTCTGTTGAGGAATTCCGTGCCTTTGTCGGTTTGCAAACACATGGGTTTGCGCCCGGTCTTGAAGATGTCCTTGAACGCCGCTATGAGATTCGCCCCCGTTTTCGTCCGGATGGGTAACACCCACGCATACTTCGACAGGATATCGATGCACGTCAAGATATACCGATTCCCATCGTTGTGTTTGGCAAAGGCGCTCATATCGACCAAATCCGCTTGCCATTGGGCATCTAGTCCTCCCACGATGACCCGGTTCCGTAGAAAATGGCGACGGGCAGCTCGATGTAAGGTATAGGTGTCTTGTTTTCTTAACCAATCTCGGACTTGAGCACGTTGTATCCCCTGGGGTTTGGCCGCTCGATAGAGAGCCGACAATGCACTATAGGCCGCCGGACTGTCGGGACTGTAGTATAAGTTATCCAACACCTTCTCCCAGCTCTTCATGGTGACAAATGATGATGGAACTGGCTCTATCGTTTATTTATAACGGGTATATCTTGGGCCGGAGTTTCTTTCTGATTTTCTTCGTTGGCTTCTGCCAGCGCATTGTCCATGGTAAATGACCAGTCCAACTCGTCTGATTACAACACATATAAGGGAAGTGGGAAGAGGTGCCGACATACTGACTGCGTCACATGACTTCACAGAATAGTCTTCTGGTTAACCTATTCTAAAGCACATACCAAGTATCTAACGATTCGTGATATGTGTTGTATCTCAGGTACGCTTTTATTGTACCTGTTCATGTGGCAACTTGGATGATATGACCACACGGCCCCTAGCACCGGCATGAGCGGTATTAGATACAAATCTAGAGAGCTATGATGGAAATGCTCTGACAACTCGTATACTGCTAATTGGTGCAATTACCGATCTTCCTCCGTAAGCACTTGATCCACATCTACCACGGCATCTTCCAATGCAGACCATAGATCAGGGTGAAGGGTAAAATCGACTGTACCCCCATCTAGCCGAGCCAATTGAGCAAAGAAGGGGCCGCGTCGGATGTACACATCGTGACACAAGTGGATGAGGTCGTCGTCCAGTTCACCAGACAACACCCGTTTGAATTTGGTCCAGCCCTCTCGGGACGGACGAATGTGAGCCGGGCACGGTTGTGTAGGGTCCGCATCACAGATGTCTCCCACCTCCTCAATGATATCGACCGTATCCGCATAAACGTGCAGGAAGACCTCGGGGGTCAAGCTGAGATACGCCCGTATTATATGCTCCGTCATGGTCGGTACGTGAATGGTACAAGATTTGACTGTCTCTCGTATTTATAGGGACAACCCCGTGAGATCAAAGGATCGGGTGGTCATCTCACTGGGCTGACGGAGTCTAGCCGGATAATCAATGGCATCATCGTCTGCCTCCGCGTCATTGCTAGACATTTGTTCACTGGGTTCTGCTGCCGCTTCACTCAGGGCACGAGCCCACTCCAACTGAACAGCTGACCGCTCGTCCGGTGTAAACAGCTGGTCCACAATAGGCACCACTTTCTCGAAGGCTGTCCACAAATCGGGGTCTAGGGTGAAGCCTCGCGTAGGGTCTTGGTAACGGCCCAGGTGTGGGAAGAAGGGTCCACGGTGTACGTAGATGGCATTGTCTATGTGGATGAGGTTTCCGTCGAGCTCACCGCTCAACACCCGTTTAAATTTGGTCCAGCCGTCACGGTGTAGCGTAACCGTATTAGATACGGTCTCAGCGGGCGACCAACAAACACCTCCACGGTCTTCCACGAGGGTGACTTTATCTTGATAGACGTGTAACCCCACCCGGGGTGTAAGGGGAAGGATGGCTTGTAGGACTGGTGACATGCTTGACCCAATGACGAACGGTGAATGACGCACACTTTGACTGACCCTCGTATATATCGGTTGCACATACGCGCATCTGTGGAGGCTCTGAAGAGCCGTTCTTTTTCTGTCGCTGTCATTGGCACAGCGTCAGGGTCAATAGGGCAAATACCATTACCAGGCCAACGAGCCGTCGCTAGTTCCGGCGTGAGCGCTCGTGATCCATAATCCGGGCATCAAGGATGGCTGTCATAGTCCAGTAGTGGTGGGTGATAGCACACCTCTCCATCGTGTGCACTCTGTCGAGGACCGCTTCTGTGAACTCTTTCAGGATGTGGCGTCGCCCCTCGTTGTCGTCGCCATCTGCAAACATGGACCGAACCACTGCTCGGTAACCCGTGAGTGAGTTAACCACGGTGGCATGCTGTAAAATGCGAGTCGCATAGGGCTGGATTTCCGTCATGGCTCTGCAACCGTAGAGATGAAGGTATGGGATCCAGAGGGACGTGTTTTATAGACCATGTCACACATGCGCGCCTATACGTAGCTCTACGGGTGTAGTCCGTGATACGTACTATTGTGATGGGTTAGTGCAAAAAGAGAGCAACAACAACAAAGATTACAGCACCGGAGGCGCTCCTGGATCCTCTGGAAAATCTTCTCCACGTTTCATGGTATAGCTCCGGTGAGGCAGGCTCAGGCTGGTGAGGCTCAGGCAAGTAGCTCCTCTCGAGAGATAGGCTCAGGCTGGTCAGGCAGGCTCAGACTGGTCAGGTCAAGCAGGCCAATGAATGCAGCAATGCCCTAAAAATTCCCACTTTTATAGACCTACATAGAAGTACCCGGATGTAGGCGCGGGCGTAGGCGAAAGCATCCTAGTACTCGGACGTAGGCGCAGACGTGAACGAAATTGTAGTACCCGTCCATTGGTTCTTTTATCGATCGCTCATTGGCTCTTTTTCTCGACCGCAGATTGGTGCAAATGGAACTGCCCATCCTTCCCAGGTTAATTTACAATCCCCTTTTTGGGTTCAAGCTCTGTATATCGATGGCGCAACATTGTTGCCGAACCTTGCCGAAAGGGAGACCTTTGACCTTTTGACCTGGAGGTGACCTTTGACCTATTGACCCGAAATTCATCCGCGTACTTCTGGTGATGCCGCGCACTTCCGGATAACCCGCGCGCGCGCGTGCTGCGGCCGGGCGGACCGGGCCGGGAAAAACCCCACAGACAGGTCAGTACATGCATTCCTATCATGTTCCCAGGTCACACCCCATTCACACAGACCCTCATGCATACCCGGATGCAGGCGCAGACGTCAGCGAAATTCTGGCGGGAAACCCCCCACAGACAGGTCAGTACATGTCTTATCATGTTCCAAGGTCACGCCCCATTCACCCAAACCGGAAGTGACATCATACCCCTAATTTTACATGCACCCATCCATGACTGGATGCCCCTTCACGAATGCTTCACTTTGATACCTCAATCGACTCCATCGGACCATTAGTGGCTCACCTAGACCGCAAAAACGTCTATTTCCACACCCGTTTCCCACAATTCCCTGTCTGCGCATGCGCAGAATGTGGACAACGGCCGGAACACTACTCCAGGCGGTTGCTCCCTCACATATGCTTCACATGGATACCTCACTCGACTCCATCGGCGCATTAGTGGCTCGCCTAGGCCCCAGAACGTCTATTTCCATACACTTTCTCTACAGCGCATGCGCAGAATGACGTCAGTTCCACTCCCTCACGACAGCTTCAAAATAAGACCTCATACGACACCATAGGATCATTAGGGGCTCACCTAAACCCTAAAATGTCTATTTCCACACCCTTTCCCAGAATTCCCTGTCTGCGCATGCGCAGAATGTTGACAACGGCCGAGACACTAGTCCAATCGGATGCCCCTCACATATGCTTCACATTGATACCTCACTCAACTCCATCGGCTCATTAGTGGCTCACCTAGATCCCAAAACGTCTATTTTCATACCCTTTGTCTATTGCGCATGCGCAGAATGACGATATTCCGACCCCACATCCACCCAGTGGGATGCCCCCTCACATAGGCTTCACATTGATACCTCATACGACTCCATCGACCCACTAGTGGCCCACCTAGACCCCAAAACGTCTATTTCCATACACTTTGTCTATAGATTTAATATGCATTCCTAGTACCCGTCCTCTGCATGGCAGAACTGTACAACCCAGAACAAGTCTGGACATGCCTTCATCTCGGGGAGCCAGGTGTTCGGTACGTGAGCTCACTCACGCAGACGCCAGACCAGGTCTTCACGGTGGCCGCAACATTGTAGCGAACGTGCAACATTGTTGCAATTCGGGGGGCCAGGTGTTCGGCACGTGAACTCACTCACGCAGACATATATGCACCAGACCAGGTGTTCACGATGCCGCAACATCGTAGCGAACGTGCAACAATGTTGCAATTCGGGGAGCCAGGTGTTCGGCACGTGACAACCCCCAGCCCAAGCAAACGTGAGCGAAATTCTGGCGGGAAAACCCCCACGGATAGGTCAGTACATGTCCTATCATGTTCAAAAATGACCATCCCCATACCCCATACAGGCCTGTATATTGTATAAATCCGAAGATGTCACGGAGATCACCGAAGATGTCACGGAGGTGACCGAAGATACACGGAGGTGCCCGAAGACACACGGAGGTGAACGACATTGTGGAAAAACCCCACGGACAGGTCAGTACATATCCTATCATGTTCACAGGTCACGCTCCATTCACCCAGACCGGAAGTAACGTCATACGGGACTGGTGGCGCCCGCTGGCGGGAAAAAGGAACCAAGAGTTACCTCCCTGGAAAAAAGGCTTGAAATCCGTTATATATACTACTGTCGTAGTTGTATTCGAATCCTATGGTACAATAGGGGGTAAAATTCAAATGTTATTTGAACAAAAAAAATCACCCAATTGAAACAAGGGGGTTTGTGTGAATAAATTGACATATTTGTTCTTATTAATAATCCTAAATGTCTTGAATTTATTATATTGTATTTACTATATATACCTGAGTTATATACAATCAGGATTTGTTTTTGTTTCTCAATGTATGACATCATTCAGGGGCCGTATCCAAATATCAACTTGAAAAAAAAAATTCCTTTCCATAGAGGGGGGTTCGTGAACTTCAATGGCCGTAATCTAATCATCCAATCTTTCTAAACATTATCATATACAGTTCAGCATTTATGCGAAGTGTTTGTTATTGTCAGAGGTGGTTTTTTGTATCCCAGTTGTATGATGTTACTTGGAGGTAATATTCACGTGTCAGTGGAACAAAAAATGAACCCTCTAGAAGACGGGTGTATATGTAATTAAATATTTATATCCCCCTTAAACATTGTGTAATCTATCTTCATTTCCGCGACTACTCCACACTATATTAATAGAGTAACGTCGTGTCAGCCATTTTATTTTCAACCGATGGTCACAAATATCAGAATTACTGATAGAAATAAAATGCTCCCTCCCGCAAAGACGATATTGATACAATTACATTTCAATTATTTTTGATTCAGTGTGTATGGGTAAAAGTAGAAGTGTTCTTGTATATTAACCGTATGGTATCACGTGGTCTGTGTGTAATTTACAAATGAACACAAATACATAGGTAGTATGGTGTTACGGGAGATTGCATGATGCCAGGGAATATTCAGTCCAGTTTCACAATTCAAGTGTATCCCGGTCAGAACATTGATAGCATGCAGGTAGAATTGAGTGAACATGGCTGTGCTGGTGAGCAGATTTCGAGGTTGGTGAGATGTACAAAAAAAATAAAAAAAAATAGACAAACTCACCGAAAGAACAAAGTTTGAATATAGGTCCCATAGGACCCCTTTGACATTTTCAAAACATTGGCAATCGAGTCTTGGTGACATTATCGAAAACCATTTCCGAGATGATAACCGGTACAAAATATTTGAATAATAAGGGTTTTTTTTAAACATGGGTGGAAAACATCAAAACAAGACGTCTTAATAACATTATTGAAACATCTCACATCGTCTGTAGGCATAACATTGATTAATGTTTTTTTTAAATAGTGGGTCATATATAAAAAGAATGCTATAAGTATAACATTTCTAAAATGCTACGGAAATGTTATGTGAATCGGGCTGTTAGCCGAGACGATACCTATATATGGCTACATACCGGTATATTACAGTTGAATGCGGAGTCGAGAAATTTCCTACAGATAAATCGTATTTATGATTATGTCATAGATAGCCCTTGTTTTGTGAAGCTGTATAACCGGATACAACATTCCAATACAGTCGATAACCCAGATCTGAATCAGAAAATCGTTTGCACCTGCTGCTGGTCAAAACGTCGATGAAGTACGAATGACCCCCATTTCCGAGTCTAAATCATATATTTCTCTATTGTTTTAAATGATTATCGTAAACTCGTTTATGTTATTTTATTATAATAGGCCTAGGCCTATATTTCTTATTAAGAGATGTCGGTAATATGACTCTATTTTTCCTGGCGACGGTCACAAAGATTTGACTAAGGTTGTATGATTTTAAAGCCCAAGCTTATTATTGGAAACATCCTTTGCAGGCCAGAGTACAAAACAGAAATACTTCGGTTAAAAATCCAAATATAAATATAACCATGAACAACTTACATTATTTAACATCTAGAATCAACCTCCTAACCGCGCATGCTCCGTTTCACAGACTCGCTCCACTGCCACAGTCAGGTGGTTGACGTAGATTAAGCGCACATTAATCGGTATCGCTATTTTAACAGTAGTACAGAAAGACCAGTTAATCTCACATTGACCATTGAACGTTGTATGACCTTTGTGACGTCACTCCCGGCTCCTGTCACGTGACCGAAAATATGAACTTTGACCCTGCGCATGGGGGCAATACCGGATTACATGGTGCGCATGGCCAAAGGTCAATTCCGGTTCCGGAAGTGACGGCCCGAAGGATATGCAATTTTCAGCTTTCAGTTTGACTTTAACTGTCCTTTCTCTGCTACTGGTAAGTGCTTTCGGTGAACCAATTCTGTTTTCATACCAGGAGTGTACTTATGACATGATATATTCATTGCGAAGATAACGATGTAGCATTAGATGTAGCATGGAGCAAAGATTATGGTTAAACAATATACCAGAGAGAGTCCAGGTTTGTGGGGCTTTCGTGATTAACGCCCTTTCTTAGTATTGTTGTTATGGTAACAATATGCCGTTTCTAGGTTCAACAATCAAAGGTGAAGCATTGTCATGAGCGACATTGCCATTACCATTTCTGTGAGTCCGAGAGGCCATTCACCGCCTCTCGCGATAGCACTGCAAATTTTAAAACCATCCCTTGGATACACTCACAGATGACGATATAGTTATTTTTTTAGGGAGATAGTTGCTAAAATCTGCACGGAATATCATCAAATTATTGTCGACCTTTTATCATTTGAACGCAATCCCTAGCGTCAAATGCCATTTGATTCTCACGAGAATTGTTCACTTAATGATTTTACAGTGATTGGAACAATATGGCATTTCTAGGTTCAACAAACAGGGGATATCCTCATTCAATTTACTTGTTAAGGATTAACTGCCGCATAGATAATATTATTCTTATATTAACAACATATCATTTCTGGGTTCAACAATAGAGAATGAAGCATGATTGATAGGGTTAAACCGCTTTGTGAATATATGTTAAATAGATAGTATATTAAGTCTTCTTGAATTGTGGATATTTGCAATTTACATCACATTATCAATGCTCTAATTACACAATATATTGCTTACCATTCAACAAAAATGTCTATGAATAAAATGTATTTGCGAATCTACGTCAA
>JAVTVY010043247.1:0-20803 GCA_036873755.1 Hanleya hanleyi | reverse complement strand
CCATCCATACCATCACTACCATCCATACCATCACTACCATCCATGCCATCACTACCATCCATACCATAACTACCATTCCTACCATCACTACCATTCCTACCATCACTACCATCCATACCATCACTACCATCCATACCATCACTACCATCCATACCATCACTACTATCCATACCATCACTACCATCCATACCATCACTACCATCACTACCATTCATACCATCACTACCATCCATACCATCACTACCATCAATACCATCCATACCATCACTACCATCCATACCATCACTACCATCCATTCCATCACTACCATCCATTCCATCACTACCATCCATACCATGATGGTGATGGTAGTAATCCCACTTGGGACTGGACTATCCAGCAGTAATCCCACAGAGGACTATCCATCAGTAATAACATGGGGCTGGTCCACCCAGCAGTAATCTCACACTGGAATGCCGTACCAGTAATCCGACTGCACTGACCTATCCATCCTACATGGGATTAACTTTTGCCAGTAATCCCACATGGGACTGATGTTATTGTCTGTACCAGATAATCTATTCCAGACATTATTGTCTGTACCGCATCACTTATTCCAGACCTTATTGTTTGCTCTACATGTATGCTTTCAATACTGCTGCACCTTTGGCGGATGACCCCGCAAGGTGAGATGTTGGGGTTCTCAGAACGCTTGTTATATTCTTTGAGTTAATGATGGAACTATCAGCCTATCTACTTTGTTTGGATTTATTTGGAGTATTTTGTATAATCAGCTAGTAGCTTTAGAAAAATGCTCCAAAGATGGTATTTCAAGCCTTGTCTTTGTTTGATTGCTGGTTAGTGATGTCACATCAGACCACCTGGCTGAACGTCAATACTTGTAACTTTTGGTGTTCAGGAGGCTGGTCTAACGTGACGTCACAGTCAAGGAAACAGGGCATAATCCACAGTTTTTGGGAAGGGGCTTGCTGGCAACTGGTTTGGGAAATTGAAGCACGAAACAAGCTAATTTTGGGAAAATTGCAGCTTTATTCCAACTTGGAATTTCAACTTTTGTCGCAAAACTCTCAGTGAATGCTTGCATCTTGAAAAAATGCTATCAAAATCTAGTTGTAATGTCAAATCAGTGAATTGAATTTCTTTACTGAGAAAATGAGTCGTGTTGAATGAAATATTAATGGTGTTAGTGTAGTACTGGCTTAAAATTAATTTCTGGACTTCTGTACCGTACTGTCCAATTTAATTTGTCAATTCATAGTTCATTTCTAACTTGAATGCATTGATACCTGCATTGATACATGAAATTAAGATGAAGCAGAATAATTTATACCTGAATATTGCAAGAAAAATCATCACTGAACACAATGATTTTTTTTTTCCAAAATGGGAATTTGGCAAATTTTCAATGGAGTATTTACAAATTATATTTTAATGTGAGAATTGTATAATGTTAAAATATTTATTTAATGCTTCAATATGTGTGAATGAACACTTTAGGCACCCTTCAATATATTCTAGACAGAAAGCATCAAGTAAAGTTAAGTTTTACACTTTACATTCACCAATTAAAGCTACAATGTCATGGTGTATCTTATATAGCTCTGAGGGTATCAGTACTATAGACTTACAAGAGTTGTGTCCCTTAGTCAACTCTGAGTAGAATTTCAACCAATCAGAAGGCTCCAGTCCAATTTCTGTAACACTGAACCAACATGACTGACTCGCGTTGTCTTGAAAGTGAAAGTATTATTTCTTTTCAAGTGTCTGCTGGCGAATTATTTGGACAATAAAGTATACAACAATCTGCCTCAGGAGGGCACATCACTTTCTACATGCCTAGCAAGGGCTAAATTAGTGAAATTCCTCAAGAAATTGTGCTGAGAAACACAGTAAGTGTTCGATTTGGTCAGACACTTTTCGAAAACAAATTTGCTTTTTTCGGACTCCGAAAACCTACACCTGAAACTTCAATTGAGACTTTGAATGTTTGAGAATTTTGACTACAATTGGGAAATTTAATCCTGCAAATTGGGAAAAGAGGCTTGGGGAACGGGGCCGAATATCGGCCCCTGGAACATAGGTAGATTATGCCCTGGGAAAGGTAAGCGATAACTGTTTACAAATCCGAATTCAGGTAGGCTTGGTGAACCAACTTTTCAAACGCTTCTAAAAGGCAAAATATGTCAAATAAAATCAATCAAAGTAGAGTTACTTAAATTGTTATCATTATTCAACCAGTACAAAATAAAAACCTTTGCATTCCAATTTAACTCAGAAAAATTCCTGAACTGACCGTATTTCCTAACAATTTCTTTGTTGACTCTTCTATTCCAGACAAAGCCGACAAAAAGGCTGAACAAGTAAGGATTGAAAAGATGGAACAGGAGAGAATGGTCAGTTGAACATCCATTTGTTTCTTTTCTCTCAATAATTTTTTTTATGCAAATGATGGACATTCTAAGATTTGGCAACTTCTATTGAATCATGAGCTGTTACATACCAACCCGCTCACACATTAGACTATGCAGTAGATCGTTCATGCTGTGTGAATAGTTCATATATGTTGGGCCCCGTGAGGTTCCTGGCATCAATAGAATAGGACTCCGGTTCCCAAGTAGCTTGTCATATGACAGGGCTGGTTTAGGCAGTTTTTGAGCCCGTTATGACCAGTTTGGGCACCATGAGTTTGAGCGCTCTTACGAAAAAAGAATTTCTTCTCTGAACCAATAATACCAAGTTATCAGGCAGGGATAGAATTTTGGTGTGAATCTTTCGCTCAAGGATTCGCCTGAAGTTGTATGTATCATAATCTACTTGGATTCGCATGAAACATTCTTGTGAAAAAAAAATTAGTTTTTACCCCTCGGCCATTTTGGCCTCAGGGTATTGTCGTTGCCATGTACGTCCGTCGGTTAGTTAACGCATTTTAGGCAAAACCGCTTGAGATACAACCACCAAAGTTTCAACACTTATTTATCTAGTGCTAAGTCAGACGCCTATTGAAAGTGGCTTCCCTCGGCCCATATTTTACAGAGTTATGCCCCTTTACAGATATATTCATTTCTATTTCGGTCCTATATGCCTGAATATAATCAACTATATCTGCAGAACTGTGTTTGGTATAGCTACTATATTTTGGAAACTTATTTATATTGTTGTATTCTACAAGCCAACAAAGGATTACTCGCCTCGGCTTATGGAGTTATGCCCCTTTCGGATGTAATAATCTTCGATTTTGTTATCTGTAGTTGAATGTACAAGTTATATCTGCAGATCTGTGTTCAGTACAGCTTATTCGTCTCGGTTCTTATTTTACAGTAGTGCTAAGTCAGACGCCTATCGAAAGTGGTCCATACTTTACAGAGTTATGCCCCCTTTACTGATATATTAATTTCTATTTCTGTCCTATATGCCTGAATGTAACCAACTATATCTGCAGAACTGTGTTCGGTATAGCAACTATATTTTGGAAACTTATTTATATTGTTGTATTCTGCAAGCCAACAAAGGATTACTCGCCTCGGCTTATGGAGTTATGCCCCTTTCGGATGTAATAATCTGCAATTTTGTTAGGCCACACAAATTCAATTACTTGGTTCTCAGGCCCCGCCGCGTCCCTCCAAAACCCGCCGCATCAAAATTTTTTATTCCATTCGGAGTAAAAAAAAAAAATGGTTCTCGAGCACCGCCCGCCTCACTAAAAAATCGGCCACTAGAAACGTTTTATCCTGTCCTATTATCATTAAAATATGTGTGAAAATAATCCTTAGTCCGTGGAACAAAGCTTGCGACAAGGAAATCAATTTGATCGAGATCGGAAAAATGAAAAATGCGACAGACTTGTTTGGCACATGGACAAGTAAAGGGAGATAATTTCATCAACTTCCTTCCTTCTGCGCACCACGTGATCTACCGGATGTTGAATGTTGGCATGAAAGATGGCATGATGGAAACGGTCGGGAGTTCTCGATTTTGTCTCCACGATTGGATATCCCTACGTCGATTATATCTAGTCATGTCTGCATTAGTTTCGCTGACAATCGTCCGAAAGGGGACTGCTATATGTCCGTGGACAATATGCCCGGTATTAGATTCAACAACCGTCAAAGAATTTGTGAACTTGGCGTTTGTTGGCGGAGGAGATTTTGACTGTGTGAACGTGCCAGAGGAGTTTAAATCTGAAACATTCGAGCGCGTGGTGTCTGTTAATTCATCAAATACTGGAATATTTCAGAGGATTTTCACATCGGCAAATATAGGGCCTGTGGTCAAAACATATGGCAGATACTTTAGACATACTGCCCGATCTACATCTAGATCATAGGAAATCGGACTCAGGCAAGTCGGTGGTTTCAATTTTAGAATGACCGACGGAATAGTTTCATATCGGGGTAGTATGGAAAACATGAGATACATGCTTCAATCAGAGTTTGGGTGAAAAATTGGTCGTTCAGTTTGAATAAAAATTGAAAGTTTCAGATTTCCTGAAATCAGTAGTCCGGTCTTTCTTGTCAGTTGTCAATGAAGAAACAACAGCATCAGATGTGACCTTCAGTAGAATCTCAGAAAGATTCAGATCATTTCCTCACTGAGTTACTCATAAACATGCATGACATAGCAACCTGTGAAAATACAGATATCTTTTATTTATTTTAGAGATAAATAACATCTTCGAAAAGCACTGCTACATGTACACTAGTTCAACAAGCTGAACCCTGCTGACATTTAATTTTGTGATATTGACAATGCAGGGTTCAGCCGTTGAACCAAAATTTCCTATCGCAAAATTTTCGTCTCTCGACCTGGTGGGTGGATTTGCACTCATAAAAAAACAATAATACCTACCGCTTTGTGCTCGTTTGGATAGAATACATATTTGCCTACTTCCCTGGCCATTTATTTTCTCTGTCCAGCTCCTTTCATTTCCATAAATGACAAAAGAAAAAAATATTATCACGGACGATCTTCCAAACACGAAAAAAGAAAAGAAAAAAAACCTGCCTCCCTCACCACTTTTTGGAAAGTCATGGCCTGAGAACCAATTAATGCGGGACTTGCACAATACAGGGTTCCGGCCTTGGCCGCTAGGATCGCCTTTGTCTTTATTTCCGTTTCATACCACTTCCATCGTCTGCTAGGCACAGCTGAGTGGGCTGGCTGATCGTTTCGCTTGGACGCGTAGCGGGCGATAACTCTCCATAATAATCACCGCCCAGCCGCCAGGATCGCTATTATCGCCGGAGAACGGCAATTTTGAGCCCTTTTGTTTTTCACTTCAGACTTAGCGAGATAACGACACCCACAGAGAATGATTATGACAACAGAATATGACTGCTGTGAACATAACTCATTTCTTTTGTATCCTCGTAAACGTTCGTATAGAAATAAAGACTTCTTTTAGTTTTCATACCATGATACTATTTCAGACAGCCAGCGGACCTGTTTTATATTCGGCATATTTGTCTCTCACCACTGCTAACGTATATGGCGGCATAATCGAATAAACTACGACAGGTTTCTATCGATTATATCAAGTATTGAACTTAAAATCATATAAATCAACCACATACTTTAAAGCAAACACGCAGTCGCTGCTATTTTTATATCAATTTCCATGTCGGCTGCTTTTTCGCGATAAACCGGAAATGTCGTTCGCCGCGATCCTGGCGGCTGGGCGGTGACTATTACAGAGAGTTATCGCCCGCTACGCGTCCAAGCGAAACGATCAGCCAGCCCACTCAGCTGTGCCTAGCAGACGATGGAAGTGGTATGAAACGGAAATAAAGACAAAGGCGATCCTAGCGGCCAAGGCCGGAACCCTGTATTGTGCAAGTCCCGCATTAACTTTGTGTGGCCTTATCTGTAGCTGAATGTACAAGTTAAATCTGCAGATTCATGTTCGGTACAGCTTATTCGTCTCGGTTCTTATTTTACAGAGTGCTAAGTCAGACGCCTATCGAAAGTGGCTCCCCTCGACTCATATTTTACAGAGTTATGCCCCTTTACAGATATATAATTTTTCTATTTCTGTCCTATATGCCTGAATGTAACCAACTACCGGTATATTTTGATCATCTCACATAGAGCTATCTCTTCCCCAATTCACACTACACATGGGTCACAATCACTTGGGGAAAGCCGAGGGGTTTTGATTAGATCAATCTCATGTTTTCCTTGAAACGAGCAGAAAATTCTGACTACGTTGTTTAGACTGACATCGCTCATTGAGTGTTTTCAATAGCGCGCTCATTTGAGCCGTCACATTCGCTGTTATAAAATTAACAGTTTATTGCCAAACATGGTGGATACACAACTTATTACAGCTGATTATGGATATCAAATTTGATATTTATATTGATGGATTCTCTAAAGTTTTTCTGTGAGAATCCAGATGGATTCTGGAGATTCTCACAAAAAATTATGAAATTCTACTGCAGTCAGGCTGTATTTCAAACCATATAATACTCTCACAGCTTCCATGGGTTTTGACAGTTTTGCACCGCAGCCTATTTCACTATAACTAATATCACAATCCACATCACATATGGGTGTCCATAAGTTGGGGAACTTCATAAGAGATGACTAACCTGGATAATAGCAACAACAACAAAATAGATAGATTCTTGATATTGCCTAACTATTGTCATTGCTCTAAGGCAGAACTAGTGCTGACTGCAACGTTAACTGGTAGGAGAATAAGGTTATTATCTTCAGAAAACTGGGACGACATTTACGAAGGTATAGTCACATTCTTGGTGGGTCACTTGGAACTGCTGACAATATACCAGAATATTGTGAAAGGAGTTCTAAATTTATTTGGCCATTTGTTTAAAACATCTTACTTATGAAGATGTACGGTAATTCCCCTAATAATTCAATCACAGGAAGTTGACTTTTCAACTCTGTTATTCAAACACAGAGAAAAAGTAACATTTCCATTCTTCATTCAAATTGAAGAAAAGTTGTATAATGACAAAATGTGACTCCTTGTAGATGGTGCCATCAAGAATATTTTCAGATATAAGCCATTTTTGTTGCACTTCCGGTGATCGAATTATTAGGGGAATTACCGTATGTGATCTCAACCTCACTTCGGTTTTCATAGTAAACACAAATCAAACTGCCACCGCCAACACATGAGCGGGAAAAATGGCCCGATTGAAAAAAATGTAGAATTTCCTTGCCCACTCACCTTGATAATTTAAAACACCAATACCTACTGCGTACATATCACGCAATTTCCGACTATGACACGTCCAATTACGCGAGTGTGCACCTTGTACATCTGGAGGCTTTTCTTCTTGCAGTGAATTATCTTTCGCAAAAATGTTGACAAAAGAAATACGTTGACCCTTGTCCTTATATGGGTATATGACGTGCTCACTGAACTGCTCGCATAGTACGCAAGTCTTGAGGGAAATCCCTTGCACACAAAGGGGCCTTCTGTAATTATCATGTGTTACAGAGTATCACATAACGATGTATGGCGAAAGATAGCGCAGTGTCTATCTTTCTATATTGGTGAAAAATACAACGATCATTGAGAAATTATGAATGAGTGTGGGAAGCTGAAGCTGAAGAAATCCGTGCTGTCTTCATTCCATTGTACCAGTTTGATCGCAACATCGCCCGTTTCATTGTTATTCAATGATACGTTGTAACATATGATAATTCAGAAGGCCCCTTTATGCGCAAGGGATTTCTCTCAAGACTTGCGTACTATGTGAGCAGTTCAGTGAGCACGTCATATACCCATATAAGGACAAGGGTCAAAGTATTTCTTTTGTCGACATTTTTGCGAAAGATAATTCACCGCAAGAAGAAAAGCCTCCAGATGTACAAGGTTTTTCCAATCGAGCCATTTTTCCCGCTCATGTGTTGGCGGTGGCAGTTCGATTTGTGTTTACTATGAAAGCCTACGGGACTACCAGGCTTGTCAGTAAACAACAACATATTAAAAAAAGAAAGCCTGGTGTCACATTATACTGTACTAATCTCAACCCTGTCAGCCCTTCTGAATGGACCAACCATACGATCGAACTTGTGTTGTTCAGTATTTTTTCCATTCGTACACATTTAGTCTTTTCCAGACTGAATTATCTCCCTTCCACTGTATCTACTCAACTTGTTACAGAGAGTAATTTCCCTTTGACCATGCCAGTATTCTTCCTGGTTTCACTGTTATTTTCAAGTTTAAATTGTTAATGTTCTCAACCAGGACCGTGAAGAGGATATGCGAGCCCGAGTGTTAGAGATACGCAGAAAGGAGAGGGAGCGCCGCCACCTGGAGAGAGAAACTGAGCGAGAATTGGGCAACTCAAGAAGACGGCACAGTGATGACAGTGGAAGTGGGAGCAGCAGTAGCAGCAGTAGTTCGAGTGATGATCAGAGGAAATCTAAAAGTCGCAGCAAGTCTCCACCTGCAAAACTATCCAGACGAAGGTAGGTTGATCATAGCTTACTACCGTAGACACCCAGAATAATATTTATTGTTTACCATCGCCGGGGTCGTCATGAATTTCTGCTCATGTCATGATTTTCTGGCGTATTTGGACTGATGCCAAAAATCTGTTCATTTCCAGATTACCCATGCCAAGGGATCTTTGAGCATCAGCAAAATAAATCGACTGAAGAAAATGTGCCCTTCTGCATCAATTTATGTTTGCAACATGATGATAAGCGATCAACTTTGAGGTTGCCTGGTATTCCAGCCTTCCATTATGAAAACGAGCTTTCATTGAACCCACCCACTGCCCTCAGGGGTATGTCCCCACCCCAGGGGATCTGGGCCGACCCTCATATATTCTATATCTATAGGTTAGCCAGGTGTTTGAATGGACATGAATATCCCTACCACGTGACGTAAATCAGAACCAACCTCGCAGGAACACCCAAAGGAGCTGCAGTGATTAAATAAAATAGGGATTGCGTGCCCTTTCTATACTTCTCAGCACACACTACTCATCGCACATGCGCAGTCGACCCATTCTACTGTAGGGTGCAAGCCTGGCCCATGGAATCTCAGGCAGTGAAAACCCCAGGTCTCTCGTCCCACCCTATACTGCGCCACACCTATGCGACCCGCTGTGCCCTTTCTATACTACTCATCACGCATGCGCAGTCGATCCATTCTACTGTAGGATGACCAAGGGATCTCATGAAGTAGGAGTCGGACATGCCACGGATTAAGAAGCGAAACCCAGTAGGAGGAGGAGTAGGACACGCCACGGATTATACTAGGGAGATGGCACCATGCTGAATGATAGGTCTGCTTAGGCTGATTGATTAGTCTGCTTAGGCTAATTGATAGGTTTGATTAGGCTGATTGATTGGTCTACTTAGGCTGGTGATGGGTCTGCTTAGGCTGATTGATAGGTTTGATTAGGCTGATTGATTGGTCTACTTAGGCTGATGATGGGTCTGCTTAGGCTGATTGATAGGTCTGCTTAGGCTGATTGATTAGTCTGCTTAGGCTAATTGATAGGTTTGATTAGGCTGATTGATTGGTCTACTTAGGCTGGTGATTGGTCTGCTTAGGCTGATTGATAGGTCTGCTTAGGCTGATTGATAGGTCTGATTAGGTTAATTGATAGGTCTGCTTAGGCTGATTGATAGGTCTGGTTAGGTTAATTGATAGGTCTGGTTAGGTAGATTGATAGGTCTGGTTAGGCTAATTGATAGGTCCCCTAGGCTAATTGATAGGTCTGGTTAGGTAGATTGATAGGTCTGGTTAGGCTAATTGATAGGTCTGCTTAGGCAGATTGATAGGTCTGCTTAGGCTGATTGATAGGTTAGGTTAATTGGTAAGTCTGCACAAGCAATTTGATGGGTCTGCTCAGACTGATTGGTAAGTCTGCACAGGCAGATTGATAGGACTGCTCAGGCTAATTCACTCCTAATGGAGTTTTTACTGATGAACAGGTGAATTCCTCTCCTGTTTAATGCCCCGGATGTGTCGATGTTCAGAATTGCCACATACAGTTAATGTTCTAATGAATCACTTCATCAATATGCCATCACCTGCAAATCTTTGCTCAAATTCTGACCCAAAGGCCGGGGTTGAAATAATCTCATCGGACTTACATGCAGGAGCCAGTGGTCTCCAGATGAAAAAAATGTAAGAGCCAAATTGATTCTTCATGAACCAAGACATGATTTTGTTCACATATTTGTATATACACATCACCTTTGTTTTTATGTATTCCTGTAGATTTTTCTTAAATTACCTTTACTTTTGGATTCAATGATTGTTGATATTTTGTACTTGTATGCAGGGGTTTTTCTAGACACTTTTTTCATCGTGGTAACCACGATGAAAAACAATTACAAATTGAGTTTTTGCAAAATTTTGTAAATTGAGTTTTATTGCCGAAAATTGAGTTTTCTAAAATTTTGAGAATTTACGCGCCTGCGAAAAATTGAGTTTCTACGAAATAAATTGAGTTTCTGAGAAATCTAAACTGAGTTTCGTCGTCTGTTATCCCGTCCCCCTCCCCCAAAACCCCCGCGAGAAAGAAAAAAAAAACGTGTGACCAGCCACGCCACTCGAGTCGAGATAAGCACTCAGGATTTGTAACTGATGTGCAGACAGATAACTTGTGTACCTTTATTATTCAATCGTATAGCTCCGATAAGGACGTCTGGTCTTGAACTGTTCTCATTTCAGTCGTATAGGTCCGATAAAGACATTGTCCTGAACGTTTCTCATTTCAAAGCAAATTGTTCGGGGCACGATCGAACTAGTCCGCCATTTTGATATTTCAAAGTTACGTCCCCTCTTTCTAGTCCACTCGGGAACCACTACTGTCATACTGCTGTGGCTTATGAGTCTGGTCTCCGAGACACGCTGTCCGTCGATCTCCGGGGTTTTCGGTTAAGTTCGGAACCAAGACAACGGGCAAGCTCTCTCGGTCAACATTTCACTTGGATGCGTGTGACGTTGAAAGACGTTTCCCCAGAAACAAGAAACGAACAAAACAGACATTCCCCAAAATACAGCTGATGTACCATTTGGGAATAAATACACAAAGTGAGCAATGCAGATTGGTGTAAAAACAAAAGAACCACACTCTCTCCTGCGCAACTGGGGATCTACATGCGGGGGCATATACAAAATATACGTTTTTATGAATAATTTTGTTCTGCCCGATGGAAATTTCTGAAACCCCAGTATGTTTTGTAAACAAGTCCCACACCACATACTACAAAATAGGGTGCATGTTGAGTTTAATTTGCAATTTTTGGCCATTTATCTGCGTTTACCAAGCAGCATTGGATTTTTTTCGTGAAATCCACAAAACTTCACAACCACCATTGTTTTATTTTTTACGTCTCTTATTAACATTTTTATTGCCATTTATTTCTTCATTTCTTTCCTGTCACTTACAAATACCCAGACACTTACAATACTCAACCACCAACTTTGTCAAGGATTGGTTAATTAACTCATGGAAATGGACAATTTTTATTTCTTGACTATAAGTATAGATTTTTTAAACTAAAGTAAGCTATTTGTAGGGAAAATATTTTCACTTTTGACCTATCACAATCCAGAGCTAAAGTACTCTCCCCCACCCCCAAAATAATCGACCAAATAGAACTTCCCGAGATAACTTGGATTTTAAAACTCTCTTGTTTTATTCACGCTCATTTTTTAATTAAATGAAGCTATCTCTGAGGGAAGTATTTCTACTTAACATCTTTAGCCAAAATATAATCGGCCAATCACAGTTGGATAGCAAACAAACTTGTATGCAGCTATGTATGACACGCAACTTTGCTTGATGAGCTTCATAACATTACTGACATGTTCATTCACGATGAAAAATTGTCGCGAATTTATTTATTGTAAGTGTCCTACTAAAAAGATAAAAAAATTGAGTTTCCAGACTGCATGCGATGAAAAACCCGAAAAAATTGAGTTTTGTTGTTTATTTTGCGCGCCGTAGGCGCACCGAAAAATTGAGTTTTTCATCTTTTTGAAATTGAGTTATATAAAGGAAAAGTGTCTAAAATAACCCCTGTGTATGTAACAAATTCCGGTAAGAACAATGATTATTGTAACAACTTCGCAAATTTTTCAAGTGCATCAGATTTTTCTCAAATCCGCAATTTCGTATGACCATGTGCTCTTATGGTCCGTCTCTAATGAACGAAAAGTTGTTGACCAGAACTGAATAAAATTGACACCAGTATGAAACGAAGGATCTGAAGTGCAAACTGTACAAATCTTCACCATGTGGCAAGTGCAGATTTACAATAACAACATGCTTCACATGACCACACGCACTAAGTTACTGCCCATTGAAATTTTCAGGCCCCTCTGGTCTGCAAGTGGACCTTCATTCATCTGACTGAATATGACTAAAAATATGACTGATTGTTCAAAAACTTTTAGGGGCAAAATGGCGAGTAGTCAATAAATTTTTTAGTCGACAAAACGGCTGTATGGTCGCAAATGACAAGTTGAAGACTGATTATTTCATTCCCTGAAAGGTAATATCTTTGCAATAACTTAGTTCATATTTTCATAAATTCATATGAATTTGCTGTTTCATGTATTTGAGCTGTACATGTAATTGAGTATATGAACATGTATGTAATACTTTGCTATACTGAGCTGGTTACCCCGAGAATGACAATGACCTGTTTCTGCTCAAAGTGTTATCAGAACCAACAACAACCAGTTGGGCTCCCGGGGTTCACCTGGGATGTCATTGTGCATACCCCAGATCAAGGTAATAATAGGTCTCGGCTCCTCAGATAGCTTGTCTTAAGAGGTGACAAACCGAGACACCCATGGGGTTCCTGGGTGTGAAAAGAAATAGGACCCCACTCGTGGGTTTCCCAGGTGTTAAAAGGAAAGGACCCTTACCCATGGGGTTCCGGGATGTGAAAAGGAAAGGACCCAAACGCCCTGATATGACTGAAATATAGTTAAAAACGATGATAGAATATATCCACTCACTTACTCAGAACCAACACCTTTTCACATAATTCGGCCATTGGTCGAACTGAAGAACTCGTAATTGTGGCATGACAGATGCTCACTCTGTACATGAAATCAACATGAAACATGGTACCGATTCAGAGTTACTGATTATTCATCTACTTAACTGTTATTTTATTGTTAGAAATATTACTCGCTTTTGCATCATGGAGAACCAATATGAACAGTTTTGTGATAGGCCTTAATGTCATGTTCAGCACTCTATATTTCGGTTTCTTCTTCAGTTACCAATAACATACCCAAGTCAAAGACTATACACGTTCCCTTGGTTGAACACCAAACATTTTCTCATCAGAAGGTTTGGTGATGTCATATCTCTATAAATATTCTGTGGTCCATATTAGGAGAAATGCCCCTGTATGACTTCTTCAAACTTGATTGGCTATTCAACAGATATTTAACATTTCCTGTTTGAATAGCAATACAAGCACTACTTGCCATATTTGGAGATCAAAGAAAATCCTCTCTGCACGGTGTTGGCATGGTCATATCTTGATAGGCTATATGACATCACGTGCGTTTACGACTTGAAGAATTTACCCCATTCACTAGGTCAAGGTAATGATGGAGCGTTAGTGTAGTATTTAACTTGAAATGTGAAGATGCCAATAACAATGCAAGAAAACAAGTGATCTTGTACCATTAGTCTTTCCAGATTCTGAGAGCTGGCCTCTTGGGATGTCTTTTGAAAGTGTACAAGAGCAATGAATCACTCTCCCACTTGTTTTTGCAAGATTGGTGTAGAATGAGGGGAGCACATGTAATTTTGCTGTATTTACATGAATACTACTAGCTTGAGGAGAGTTTATTTCCTCTCCTAGAAGTAAAACGGTGAGGATGCACAAGTGCGAGAGTGAATCACTATGTATATCCTGTCATTATGACTAAGATACCATGAGGCAAAATCAGCTCTTATAGTCATTATGACTATGAAATGACATTTTCTCTTGCATTTATATCATCGACATCTGTTCCAATACATTCTGATCATCCAAGAGAAAATTTCAATGGGAAATAAACTTCCTTCCTGTGAGTTGCTCATGTTTGCCAAGGTTTTGTGCTGATGTTTGTCGATCGCATTTTGTTACATATAAATATATACTTTCAAAAGGAAAACAAATTATGACGAGAAAATTAGGTTACGATGAAATAATCTCTATGATTTGAGGAGAGTGATGATCACTCTCCCTCTCCATCACTCTCCTCAAAACTGCCAATGCTATGGAGAGTGATATTGGAGAGCGAGGAGAGGGATCAACAGCTCTCGCCTATTTTACAGACATGCAGGACTGGGTGAAATATTGACTGCTGTATTAACGCCATTATCCCTTGATTAGTTGTTTAGCATGACCAGCTGTCATCTATGTTTTGAGATTAGTTGTTTAGCATGACCAGCCGTCATCTATGTTTTGAGATTAGTTGTTTAGCATGACCAGCCGTCATCTATGTTTTGAGATTAGTTGTTTAGCATGACCAGCCGTCATCTATGTTTTGAGATTAGTTGTTTAGCATGACCAGCCGTCATCTATGTTTTGAGGGAAAACAATTAAAAGAGATGAGGGATTTACATTTTCATGAGTAAGCCTTACTCATTTTCTTCATATTCGTATACAATTGGTTTGCAATTTAATAACTAATAATAAATAGTCATAGCATCTAGCATGTGTATTTCAAAGCAAGGTTAGAAATTCAGAAAATTAATCACATGCACAGTGTGCACCCAAACATTTTCTCACTGTTGAAAGAAGGTATTTATCGGATACAGAACTGAACACTGATTTTTGGTAATAATGAACTATGTGCACGTTGTGCACCCACACAAAATAGACACATGCACCACCAAAATTTTACATGCATTCGTGCATGTGTGCATTCGGAATTTCGAACCATGTGGAGGAAGGAAACCTGAACAGTTGTGGAGTAGAGATAGTGTACCGTACTGGATAAAATATTGATGAAATTAATATTAACAGTCATTTTCGTGACTTCCTCGTCCGAGATAAATCTAATCCATATATAGTGTATTATCTACTTCAGTGACCATAATTTTGTTGGCTCACATGAGTGTTTAGCAGTATTCACTCAATATTAATGTGCACTTGCCATTTAAGGTGATGTTTAATTTTTGTATGTAGTTTTCTGTTTGCCACCTTCCCATCATGCCCGTCATCAACACCAAATTCATATGAATAAATTGCTCATAATTCAAGAATGAAGATAGTGGCCCCAAAGTTAGTAAAACTTCCTCATTTTGTTTTCTTTATTACTTTTGCCGTTCAAAAGAATACAATTTGTATAGTAGGAATTCTCATGGAGACAGAACAGCCAGTAAAAGGGTCAGAATAGGAATGTCCCAGAGATTCGGCTTTAGCGGTAGAGGACCTCGTGTGGTCGAGTGATCTATAGCGCTTCACTGGTGATCGCTAGACTCACATCACTAACCTGCACTGGTTTGAGCCCTGCTGGTGCATGTGTGAAAGTTTGCCAGTTACTTGCCGTTGGGCGGTGGTGCTCTCCAGGTACACCGGTGTTTCTTCCACCTCTAAAACTGGCTGTCACCATGTGAGTGAACTAACCTTGTCTGTGACATTATACCAAACTCCTCCCCCCCAACACTTTAGCATTGGAAAATGCTCAACAATGTTATTGTCCATGTGACTTAATGCAGAGGTTAGGCAGCAAACCATTTATTGGATAATTTTATTTACAGATTTTTACCAGTGATGTCTTTCATTTGATGCCCCTCTAACTTCGGGACAGTGACATCTGAGAACTTGCAATTTGGCTGCAATCAGCCATCTTGGATTTCAGCAGTTGTATCTTTACACATTTCTTGTCCGACCAATAACTTGCAGGTGAGAGGACAGTTGGGATTGATTTTCAGTTACCAGTGTAATCCAAGATGGCCGCCATCAGCCATTGTGGATTTCAGCAGGTGGATTTTTACACTTTTCTTGTCAGGGTGCACTCCGGAGATTCTTTTATTCGGCATGGAATAGACTATGGGTCCGTTTTTCGGCCACCAGTTGTCGCAAAACCTTCAACCCAAATCACTTATATGTATATATTTTCTGAAAGAGCATGATGAAACTATTATTTTAAGATATAACACTGCTATGTTATAGAAAAATTAAACTCGAACATTCTCCTCCATGCTTGCTTCATTTTTTCCTAGAAAACCCCTTAAAAATGTCGAAAAATGGTCAAATTCGGCTCAATTTCCAGAAAAATCTGTAAGAGCGATTTCAATTAAACTTCTTACTCACGTTCCCTGGTCCGGTCTCAACTTAAAAAGGCAAAAAAAAGGGGGTGAAAACCTAACCGTTTTTTGTCAGATTTTCTTCCCGTAAATGAGTCCCGATTTTTAGGCACACCCAAGGGGCATAACTGAGGCAGGACAAACTTTACTCCATGATCCCGATCAGCGTGTAGACGAAGCCAGCACTCGATTTGTACGTACTCGTTTGCAGCGTTGATAATGCTGAACAGGATGGCATTATAGATATAAGCTATTAAGAAGACAAGAAGAATTATGATGTAGCAGAACAAGGGCAGTCTATCGTATTATGAAATTAGAGAGGGGCCATTACTACGAAACTGCGGAGGGCCACCTTAAGGGGCAGGATGTTTTTTACGAAATTAATTATTCACATGTATCGTAATCTCAGAGTGTTTGCGAGTATGGCGGTATACAACACTTGCCAGTTATACATATTATTTTGGGAAATCCGACCGATAACTTTCCCCCTACCCCATCTTTGTTTTGATTAATTTTGCCAATTCTAGCGGGATTTTCGAGAACAAAACTCAAAATTAACCTATTTCTTCTTAATAATGGTCATCCATTCGCCAATATGAAGGCCGTGGTTACTTTTCCGCTTTCCAATGATAGCAGAAACGCGGAAAAATGCAAATAAGCGATGTAACCAAGTCAAATTATTGTAATTTTGCACTCAATTTTCTCTTAGAAACATGGGAAATACTTCAGAAACTTGAGAAATAATTTGTAAAACCATAATAATATACATCCATTCCATCCTTATGGACTGTAAATGGGTTCTCTTGTAAAGAAAATTTACACTGGCAAATTTATATCATTCTGATAGGACCTCGTTCTGCCATAATATCCACCGAAATCTCAGTCCAGGGGAGATAACTCCTGTATGGAATACAGTATGCAGTAACCTCAATTGTATACTAATGGACACACTGTGGATTATTTTAATCGAACTCCTGGTCTTCTTTCCACCTGCTTCCGAAAATAGCGCTTCAGGTGTAACTAGGCAGTCAAAATTAAACAATCTGGCGTAATGATACATCTCCGCTCCGTAACGGAGTCTACATTAAGATAATGCATAGACTCCACTATGCCTTAAGGGTGCACCCCGGAGATTCTTTTATTCGGCATGGAATAGACTATGGGTCCGTTTTTCGGCCACCAGTTGTCGCAAAACCTTCAACCCAAATCACTTATATGTATATATTTTCTGAAAGAGCATGATGAAACTATTATTTTAAGATATAACACTGCTATGTTATAGAAAAATTTAACTCATTCTTTCTCCATGCTTGCTTCATTTTTCCTAGAAAACCCCTTAAAAATGTCGAAAAATGGTCAAATTCGGCTCAATTTCCAGAAAAATCTGTAAGAGCGATTTCAATTAAACTTCTTACTCACGTTCCCTGGTCCGGTCTCAACTTAAAAAGGCAAAAAAAAGGGGGTGTCAACCTAACCGTTTTTTGTCAGATTTTCTTCCCGTAAATGAGTCCCGATTTTTAGGCACACCCAAGGGGCATAACTGAGGCAGGACAAACTTTACTCCATGATCCCGATCAGCGTGTAGACGAAGCCAGCACTCGATTTGTACGTACTCGTTTGCAGCGTTGATAATGCTGAATAGGATGGCATTATAGATATAAGCTATTAAGAAGACAAGAAGAATTATGATGTAGCAGAACAAGGGCAGTCTATCGTATTATGAAATTAGAGAGGGGCCATTACTACGAAACTGCGGAGGGCCACCTCAGACCAATAACCCGAGAACTATTCAACCAATCGATCTCAAACTTCGAAACTGTCTTGACATCAGTCAGAGGACGGTTGGGACTGCTTTTCAGTTACCTGTGAAATCCAAGATGGCCGTCATGAACCATCTTGGATTGTCAGAAGTTGGATCTTGAGACATTCTTGTCCAACGAATAACTCAAGAACTATTGAACTGATCGACTTCAAACTTAGAGAGTGTCTTGAGATGGGTGAGAGGATGGTTGGGATTGCTTTTCAGTTACCTGCGTAATCCAAGATGGCCACCATTAGTCATCTTGGATTTCAGCAGATGGATTTTTATACTTTTCTTGTCTGACAAATAACTCTCATATAATAACTTTTGAACCGATCGACTTCAAACTTGAAGAGTGCCTTGACATCGGGGATGCCTTGACATCGGTTCCTGTATAATCCAAGATGGCCACCAGCGATCTTGGATTTCAGCAGGTTGATCTTGTCCAGACATTCACTCAAGAACGATTGAACAGATCGACTTCAAACTTGGAGAGTCCTGACATCGGTGAGAGGACTTGGGATGGCTTTTCAATTACCTACATAATCCAAGATGGCTAATGTCCGCCATCTTGAATTTAGTTACCTTTGTAATCCAAGATGGCTGCTCTCAGACATCTTGCACTGTCAGCAGTTGGATCGTTATACAGAGTTCGTACGGGTCATGGAATTTCTGGAATATCATGTAAAAAAATGTTGCCTATTCCAGGTCCTGGAAAGTCAGGGAAATAAAGAATATTAAGCTTGGGTCAGGGAAAGTCATGAAATTTTGTATTTCTTGCTCTCAATATAATGTCCATCATGTATTTGTTTGAATTTCAATTTCTAAACTTGTCAAACGAAAATCGTGGTCGAAAAGAACTTGGGGTAAATCTAGAATTCTTTGGTAATTTCATACGGTGTTTACGTTATACGAAAACCGCGGCAGAATATTGGAAACCTTTTGCCACGTGGATCATTGACGATTATTTCGAGGTTCCCGAAATTACCGTATTCAAGAACGATAACTCTTGACGTCTTCTGTAGTGAAACGGTCGCCATTTTGTTTATTCATCGAAGCGTGCAAGTGAAAAAAAAACCAGGCTAAACTAACAAAGCTTTAGGCTATGCCGGTTCAACGATATCTGGCTAGAGAATGAGCTGTACGACGGGTGGTTGGCGATATTTTCGATGTCTCATTTTCTTCAATAAACAGATGATTTGGAAGGACAAAGATATAAATGTTTCCCTCTGCTTGTCCCTGTCAGGGCTTCGGCGTAATAGTTAGTTTATGCACAACTCCTATGTGGAGGGAGCCATTATTTGATTTCTTTAGATCTGTATGATGTGTCTCATACATTTTGACTGCAAAAAGGGAGTAGTTGAGTATTTCATTTGTGCTATGGGGAGATGTCAACAGACATTGATGCTGGTGTTTTATTCACTCACCAATCCAGAGAGACATTTCCATGTAATAAAATGACAGACGTCAGTGTTTCCAACAACATGTTAATCCAGTTTATAATCAACGAGGAATCAACTTTATGAAGCGGACGAACATAAAATATGCACCCTGATCTCATCGCTGGGTGACTGACACATAACGAGTGACGTTGTAGACAAGTCAATGTACTATACAACCCGATCATCATTGCAGGACTTGGCTTGTACATGCGAAATTTAGACGTTTAGTTTGTATGTATTTTCAATCCTTTACATCCCTGGACATTTCATCTTTACTTCGTGTTTGATGGATAATGAACCAAACGTCGGCACCACGGTACAGATTTAGCCCGGAAATATGGTCGACTGACTGCAGGCACGTGTCGCAATACTGTCGGGCTATCGTCCCTATTGCGGTAATGGAAACTTCCACTGACCCGGTGTTGTAACCCCACAAGGCTTCCCGACGAATTGAATTGGAAGAGTTCACTTTCAAAATAGGGAAGTAAGGCACAAAAGTTTTAAACATGCATATCGCTTTTCAACAACAACGTGAAGGCAGATTTTTCTTTCGTTTCGTAGACTCTATTTTCTTTGTATTTCATTCTTGAAACTTGCAACTCTGGCGGACAAATTCATGACCTACGCAATTTAATTATAATAACATCAACAACTACACAGGGACTGTTTGAAGTTGAAGAAAAAGAAAAACATTTACGCGACAGATGGCTGATAAAAACTTTGGGGTTGGTAGCTTGTCGATGAAGAGGGCGGGTTACGCGCAACTGACATATTTTTAAGGATGGCCCCGAGTCTTTTAAATGAACTATGATAGAGATATCAAACATAATACACGGTTATCAATAGATCACAGTGATCAGGGTGAAGCGGTCCGCCATTTTGGATCTTCCATGAAAATAAGCGTCACATATAATTCGAACACAAGCGTTTTTTCTGGAATTAGCGTGACAAATAATTTGAAAGTAGCCAATTTTTAAAGTTGCGAGTTTCATCACCGTTGTTTGTTATTGTGGGACATTTTTGATTCAATTATGTATGGCATTTGCATATTAAAATTAGGGCATGCAGACAAATAATGGCATTGACTTCGCAGGATATCCACCACCAATGAAGAATTTCAGTGTAAAAAATCTTCACATTTCTGGGAAAGTGTGCCCGAAAAGGTCATGGAATTTCCTGAAGTTGGTCATGGAAAGTCATGGAAAAGTCATGGAATTTCAGACATCCTAAGGTGTACGAACCCTGGTTATACATTTCTTGTCCGACCAACAACCTGAGAATTATTGAACTGA